>JABASP010000207.1:0-67956 GCA_019776565.1 Sminthurinus signatus
TCGTGTTTCACTTCACGTCGTGAAATGAAAAAGTTAAACACAGTTTAACTTTGGGGAAAAGTGAAAATGAAATGAAAATTTTACTTTTTCGTGAAACTCTAAATCAAAATGAAATGAAACGAAAAGGAAAATGAAACGCGCAGGATTTAGTCAGAAAAACGAAAACGAAAGGAAAACTCTAAATCGAAAGAAAATGAAAATTACGTGAAAAGTGACGTGAAGTGAAAAAATAGTGAAACTCTAAACAGGGCATTAGTAAAGACTTTAGAGTCAAACCAAGCTATTTTTGAACACTAAACACTAAACGAAACACTTACGCACACTGACGCTCAAAATATCAACAAATTCTTAAATACAGATAGTATCGGTTCTTTTTTAAAAATTTTAAACTTGGAAAAACCTGAGGGTTCTTCATAATTTCATATTCTGCTTGTTTTGCATTTTTTTCCTTTTGTAATGGATACTTTAAAGAAGATGTTCTAAGGTTCTTGGCACCATCAACTCTTTGTCTCTAGTGCGGAAACACTCTAAACTCTTAACTCTGATTTGTACAGCGGTGCTACGTGGACAGTTTTGAACTACAATCGACACAAGAAACAAACTACAGACTAGAAACGTGTAGAAGAGGAAGACTCGTGAATTTTCACCAGCTGTTTTAAATTACTCCCGATTCCCATCCAGTACCAATTCAGTATGAATTCAGTCCTGTCATTGGCCATTGACTGTACTAATATGTAGTTTACAGTTTACTGGAATTGGGAATCGGGAATGTTTCAACATTCAACATTCTTGTACTTACTATGTAATAATATGTATTTAATATGCCTAGCCTTTCCTTGTAATGGGAAATTATACTATAAATCTGAAATTGTCCAGGGATAATTGCCCTTTAATCTGCAGTGTCACCGTTTCTTGTTTATTACCACTTGCCCCATATCTCATATCTCATATACATGCCTAAATACTAAATGCTAAATACTGCAAATATTATACAGCTATCTCATGTCAAATGACGCACGGTCTACGGTCTACATTATTGTATATTAGCCCATACTACTATTTTCCCGTTTAATTGCCGGCCACGTCTTAATTTATTCACCACTTTGGAATTTGGAATTTAGCGGAACAAATAATTGCAAGGTTTGGTCCGGTCTGGTCTCGGATTCTAAGATTGCAATGGTAATTATACCATGGACTATAGATGACATTCCCTATTATTTATTTATTTATTTATGTATTCCACGTATTCTTTTATACTTGTACATTTGTATCTGCATTTAACATTTAATATTAAACAAATTGCAAGTCACTGGAACCTTGTAATGTTATAAAAACTGTGTTTACAATAAATGAGACTAATATTTAATATTAGTAGTATTTAAATTGGTACTTTCAATCACAGTTTACAGTTTACAGTATTTTACCTTTTACTTTGGTCACCAGAGTGCATGTAAAAATGGGAAAAGTGAACAGGGTAATAAAAAGAATGTGGGAAAGTATGAGCATTGAGCATGTGTATGGTGAAGGTGACTAGTTTCATCCATGTTTATTGTCCATGTTTAGGCAGCAGTGAAGAAAGTAAAGGTAGGGGTAGAAAATAGAGCTGGAGTTGAACATGGACAGAAAGAGGAAGTTGTGACTTATCGCTCCAACTGCCGGAAAAGAGAAAGTGTAGAGAAAGTTCTAAGTGTTTGTAAAACTCCTTTCTCCACATCCAAAAGTATGATGCATGTGAAATGTACAGAGTACACTCGATTTAGTAGAGGGTTTGCGATAAAGTGGGAAATGGTGAATAACAAATGCCAAATACCAAATACCAAATCTGTGCTCCATACTCCATACCGACTCAAATACCAATACTAGAACGAACCACACCGATCCAAAAAAAACAACCAGGGCCATAAGTATTAAGTATTAGGTTGTGTGACCATGGTCTACATAAACAGGGCGGTTCAAGCTACAAACAGCAAACTACAAACTATTCTCAACATACAAAACATACACAACATCATACAGATACACGCAATATCTAAAATGATGTAAGCTCAGCTTAAACATACAACTTACAAAATACAAGTAAAACCGATTCCTTATAAATCTTTCAAGCTTCAAGCTTCAAGATGTATAAGCTGTGGAATTTGGAAACGGATATCGAAAAAACATACATAGACACACATGGAAATGTACAACCTGCACATGAATATGGATGCTGTACTTCGTACGTCAAAAGTATAAAAAGTTTGACTCGATTTTGATTTGCATAAAAGCTTTGCGGATTTATTTATTCCACTGCTGCTCATATCATTTCTGAACTGAAGGAAGGAATGACTGGAACTGGAACTCGGATTGGAATTGAAACTGGAATAAACAGAATGTAATAATAACTTGCATGACATTGGGCATTGGACCAAAAGGTAAACAGAGAAGCAAAGACGATAAGAGTATTATTATTATTATTGGGATTTTATACGCAAGTTTTCAAGTTTTCAAGGAATATGAACAAAATACTCGGAAATTATTTTATTCCTTCCCAAAGTCACGTTATTTTTAGACTCATCTCTTTTATACTACGCTTTCTATTTATATTATACATTTTACATCTCTTTCTGCTTCCGTCGTCATCATCTTTTTTATGTAAATTCTATTGTCAAGTATTTGTGCAAAATCGAAAATTTCCTACAGTATTTTTTTACCATTTTCATTACGTTCCGTTTTCAGCTATTTGCGTCAGTTTAATATTTATTAGGCTTTAAATACACAAATATACGAAGACGAAAAGATTGAAATTGAAATTGAGAATCTTTAACAACCGTATTACTTTTCTATTTTTCAATTTATTTTCGTTATTTTGAATTTTATTCAGTTTAGTTTATTTTAGTTTTTAGTGCATTTAAAGATATAGACAAATCTGATGGAAAACTATTATATGAAGCTTTGGGTTTGGTTGTTTTTTGACTTTATACAAAAAACTTGTAACTTGAAAACTAAACATTGTAAATCGTTTCACCCTTAATCAGCATAAGAGAAGGAGAGTTGGCGTGATTTAAATGGCATTTAAGGGAAATGTTTGGTGGTAATTATGGAGAATGGAGAAGCACACTCTTTTCACTAACGACTCCAAATACCAAATACCCTTCCTTTGCAACTTCCAATCGACACTTTCCTCTCTCCTCTTCTGTCCTCTCCTCTCCTTTTCTGTTATCAAGAGCACTGTTCAAAGTTTTACAAATATAATTTGCATTAGTGAATCAATAAGGAGGAGAATCCTTGCAACAGCTGGAGATTTAGACAAATCTTTATATTGTGTGTGCAATGTACAATGTACATTGTACATATTTTACAGTGTACCGTGTTTAGCATTGCATGAAATCTGAAATGGTAAATATTCAAATTGGAATACAAAATCGAAGGAAATTTGCGGAAACTTTCAAACTTTTACATTCCCATGCAAAATGCAAACAAACCACAAACTAAAGACTTGCATGTTTCTTCATGGGTTTTACTTCGCTCTCCTATTTATATCGTGTATCGTACATCGTACATCGTACCTATTTTCCATTTCCGCCGAGCCAGACGATGAACGGTGAACGGTGAACGGCAAACGATAAAAGACCAACTTTAGTTTTCACTTTTACATTGTACATTGTACACCGTAAAAGACAAATGCCAAATACCAAAAGAAAAATACATCCAGAACAAAGAACCAAGACGAATATTCAGGAACATCGAGAACTTTATAGTTTATAGTATTTAAATAAAAGGTAAAAGGTGGAAGCATGACAAAAGAATGAAAAGATTAGCATTTTGACTTTGAGGATATGTATGCATCCATCTTAGGTGTATTTTTATGCGTATACGAATAGGAAATGGAGGATACAGAATGTTATAGAATGTAGAATGTAGAAGCTGCGGAAGAAAATATAGTGCGGCGTATTTTAATGAAAGATCAAAGGATTAAAAATACTTGGAAGAGGCGGGAAAGAGGAAGAGGGAGAAAGTAAAAAGTAAAAAGTTTTGATCCTGAATAAATGCGACTCACAACTCACAAATAACAAATATCTACTTAAGTACAGACACTTTGGTACTTTTGCATAGAATTGAGAGATTGAGATTTGTACTTATGTTTGGAAAAGATGTATTTACAATTAAAGGGCACATGGTATATAATATATAATATACTTTGCACAAAGCACGAAATATATGAGTATATTATACGTGCATTAGACACTGAACAAGTTTATAAATCATCCAAAACCCCGATATTGAAATTTCGAAATCTAATATCATTTTCATTCCCTCTTCTCCTTTCCCGTTTCTTTTTAGCTATGGACTTTTCTTAAATTCAGCTTAAGCTCAAGTCAAAGTCAAAGCTAAAGCCAATGCTCGAGTCTAAAGATCTAGGATTATGCAATACGGAATACGTAATAAAAAAAATGACATACCAGGAAAGCACAAGGAAACTAAACCAACCCCAAAACCCAGCTGATGAAATTGGCAACCAACTTTTTACTTTTATACTTTTTACGCCCAATGTCTCAATTCTGAATAACAACGTAAAACCACAAGCTCAGATTGCAAAATGAAACGTATAATATTTTGTACATATAATCAAAATGAGGTTACTGTGATGATATTGAGTCTAGTAGTGTACATGCATTTCAATATTCATACCAAAATATCAATATCAATATCAACATCAGCATCTACCTTTGCAGAGGTCTTTAAGCAGAAGGAAAAGGGTGAGTATGTATTTACAATGTACATGGACATTTTTTAAATCCCTCAGACTTTTTCCTTTAGAAATGACACAGTAAAACTTTCCAAAGTCGAATGAATACACTGAATATAAATTTTATTGACTACCACACTAAATCGGATTCTGTGTATCCGAAATCCGAATAATATCTATAAAATATAATAAATCCGGATCCGGATTCCAGATGAATTCAAAGTTGAAAATCTTACTTTTTATAAAGACTCCAAGTAAGTCACAGCCTAGGAATCTACAACTTGAATATGAATTTTATGCACAAAAAATGACACAAGAGAAAAAAAACAGACTAGAGAGTAAAGAGGCAACATTCAAATTCATCAATAAACCTGAACCTAAATCCATATCCAAAGCCGAATCCAAGTCCAAATACAAACAAACAAATAAGAAATTTGTACTACTCATCCTCCTCCATTATCCACTATCAGCATCACGCTCTGAAAGACATAAATTACTTCATTTTATGCTGCCTGTGTTCAATATTCAAGATTCATCATTCATAATTCAATGATCATGTTATTCATCTTTTGTGTGTAATATCTGTATCTGTATCTGTGACTGTGAAAGTAATACTATAATTGTGTTAAAAGCATTAGGCCTACGACTTTCGGCTTTGAAAACAGTATATTAGTTATTAATGCATTGAATACTCAAAGTCAATGAAGAGTCACATTGTGTGTCTAGTGTTTATCAAATCCTCAATACTTAACTATACTCAACAAATGTGCGAGAGTTTGTTTACTAGTTTTGTTTATTATATTTTGGATTTTCGAAATGAGATTCGTCTTGAATCTTTTGAGTAGTTGGTATTTAAAAGCGTGCATACACGTTTCATCTAGTTTTTGCAGTAATATCATGATCATGCTGCTGACGGCAATATTTCTACTCCACATATTCTGTATAATGTGTAATGTGTCGGGTATCTATTCCATGTTATGATATGATACGAATATGATATTATACGACTGTGGTGAAAATATGATATGTAATGGTTGAGGCGAGTCGAGTTCATCGGGAAAAGTAACATAATAGATTTTAATTAATGTATAATACATAATACTAATAATAACACGACACATATTTTACATGGTGCATATTGTATTCTGTGCATTTCTACTTTATCTTGAAACCCTTGATACTTGATACAGATAGACTTGCTATACATTGTACAATGTATGGTATGTTTACATTTTGCATGAACCAATTCACCCATCTCATTTTCATTAGCTCCGTCGGATCTCTTTTTAGTCGGTAGTCGGTCTCTTTTTCCGCCGCAGGCTAAAGAAAGAAAGCTTTGTCCCGTTTCACACATTTTATCTCAACCTCTATGTTTATGTATGACTTGAACTCACTTTCTCTCCTTCATAAATACAAACACATTTTCATCACGCTCATCCCATGAACAATGAATGCATAATGTATAATGTAGTTGAGCTGGAAATTGGGACAGAATTGTATAGGTAAATAGATGTACAATGTACATACTTTGTAACTTATGCAGTATGCAGTTACAGGTTGAGTCCAAATATGGAAAACTGAGAGCTTTTTAGAATTTATATTTTAAAGTTTACAGATAATATTCAGGTTTTTTGATCATAGATCACGCTCACAACTCACAGCTCATAGCGGCAGACAGAAAAGCCTTCAAAAAATTCAGAATCCGATCCCGCTCAGAATTTTGCCTGTACTCTAATTCTAGATTCTAGAGTTCCCAGTTCTCCAGATACCATAATTATCATTAAACTTAAATTGGGTTTAAAAAAGTTCTAAAATTTCAAAGTGTACAAAATATAAAATAACGACTTTATCATCATTATTCAAATTTCTGAGTTGGAGTAATTTTTTTCACCAAAGCTGTCAAAGTCTTGCTAATTTTCATGTTTGATGTTTAGTGTATCTACTGTAGCTTTTTAGCTTTTAGTTTCTGATACTCCCTATTGAAGGTTGTCTACGGTGAACGAGCGTTATTATTATTATTACTATTTTTCACGGATATTTGGACATTCTACATTCTACACGCAGCAATTTCAAATTACCACGGACTCTAGACATGGTACATGGTACACCAAAGAATTGAGAATTATCCGATTGATAAGAAAATGTATCCGCATTCCAGTTACTTCTAGTATCATACACTAGTTTATACACAGTACGTTCTCCTATCCTGCTTTCACTATTCACCGTAGTTTTTTTGACTATTTCCTGCGTGTGTACTTGCCATTGAATTTCGATTTAGGATATTTCAACACGCTAGCGTGTGGTGAGTGGTGAATAGGTATGGCTATAGTGTATAGGGGTGGCGATGTAGTACTGAAAAGGTTTTAAACATACATTTGGTATTTGGTATTATAATACTTTGGTAATACTTTGGTGAAAGTCTCCTCTTCTCTTTCATGTTTATTGTCATTCTTCGTACACCTCCAGTTATTATTATTACACTTTGTGTATACTTTGAATAGGTACCTTTTTACCGTGTCTCTCTAAAGTGTACAGTCTACAGTGTACGCTATGCAGTGTTCAGTGCATCAGAGCATGAAGCATACACGCGTAAATACTATTTAGAATGCATCATATAATTTATTTATAATCGGTGAAAAATAGACTACTCACTATTTTCTTTCTATTTTCCACCACCCTGTTTACCTTACAGTTTATTTAAAAATGCTTCCCATTTTCCATCGAATTTACTCTTATGCATATATTTAGTATGATTGGGCACAACATCCTACAATTATGTAAATTGTCTACACTAGGTATTTGTTATTTTGTATAATAATATCTTTGTGTATAATGTATAATGTTCAGTGTACAGTGTACAGGTAAGAGCATTAATAATACAATACATTTTTTATAAAACATCAAAAACATGTCATTCTCTGTTCACGTGACTTTTCGCTTTTAGTTTTTTGAAGAAAATAATTGTTCCAAATAATACACATACTATTAAAATTATTGTACAAAGCTACAAAATGTTTTTTCTCAACTTGAGCTTTTCAAAGCGACATTTAATTTTTTTTAAAAATTGGATGAATCCTCAAAATTCAAAGTAAACTGGCAGCATTTATAAAATTAAAAAATGGCTCATTTCAAGTAGATTCAAGTAGACAGTAGGTAAGTAGGTGAATCAAAATTTTAATCGGGTTAATGAATTAAATTAAACATTGATGAAAAAGTTTAATAGCTCAATTTAAGCCTTGATTTAGATAGATAAATAGAATAGCATCCTCATCATGTACAATGTAAATTCATGAGGAAAAACCATTCACTATTCACTATTCACCAGTATTCACCAGTTCAAAAGCCAGTGCTCAAAACTCAAAAGTTGTTGATTGAGCGGAGCTTCTATAGTCTAATAAACCGATGAAAAGCCACGCTCATTATATTTCTTCTCCAGTGTAATATCTCGTTCAACGTTCCACGTTCAACGCTCAAGTTCATGTCTAAAGTCTATGGTCTATACAGACTACGTCATTCACGATTCACCATTCAACCTCTACATTCTGCGGCCTCAAAGACATCGACAATGGCGTCTACTTGTTCTTCTACTTGAACATGGACAAAATGTTCCAATTAAACTTGTATGAAGAAAAGAGGAGGACATGTTCAGTTCCGCTCAGCTCTGTGCACTTGAGAGCTTGCCACTTGATTATTCTTGCTTTTCCACAGCATGCACACATACACACATTCTCTCCTTTCTCCTAATCCCACGATTCTATGCTCATGAATGCAATTACGCGGAAGAAGAAGGAAAACGTAGGTTAAGTCAAGGAAAAGAAACGCACCAGATTTGGCAGACAGACACTCACCCTTACATTCATAATACATACATAAATTCAAAGGACAGGGAGAAAATGAGAAAATATCAAAAGTATGGGTCTAGATTCTAGATTCTAGATGCTAGATGCTAGATTCAAGATTTAGATTATTACATACCTTGGTTTTTTTACTTTTTTGTTGTATTACCTCGTCGAGTCTGATTTGATTTGACTTGGCTTGAGCTCGGTGGCTCTGGCTCTGACTTTCTGTCCTCTGAGATGTGAGATATGTGGAGAATGGAGAAGGATTGTCAACTTAGTTTTTTTTATTCCAAATTTTCAAGTCGCTCCACCAACGGAAAAACACGGGCGTAACTTTAGTCAATTTAACTTTCTTTTCTCACACTTTTTTTTACTTTTTTCCCATTCCGTCTGTAGATACTTTCACTTTCACTTTTAAGACGTAACTTTTTTTTACATGTATGAATAATCATAACCGTAATGGCTATGGCCATGGTCATGGCAGTGGAAGTTGGAATAATAATAATAGTAATAACAAAACGGGGTTACATCTCGGTTCACCTTCATGGATAAACTTGTTTCATATTCTAATACATTCTGTATTGTGTATTATGTAGTGTATGAAAAAGAAGGGGAAAGGAAGGTAGGAAATGACATGTCATGAAACACAATCACGTGGCACACATGTCAAATGATTCGAATAAAGAATAAAATAGCAGGAGTGGCCGTAGAAAAACCGCGCATTCTTCATTTCTTTTATATCCATATCCACATTTTTTACATTTTTTTATCTGTAGTCACAATTCACAACTGCTTACACTTCTGTGTACACTTCAACATTGACATTTAGATTTACATTCAAGTTTTAGTTCTTTTTACCATCATTTCTTGGCAAGTTTAAAAACAAGTGTAGAATGTAGAATCTTTATAATCAGAACCGCTGTCACTCAACGATCAACACTACACTTGTCCTCGTCATCCTTTTTCCACGTTATTTATTTAGTTAACTTTGATGTGATATGAATTATGAATGTGATGACACTGCCCGCATTTCCTATTCTTCCATTCTTCACAGCTCGTATGTAAAATATACAGACACAGATACAATGGGCAACCTTGTGGAATGTTTAAAAAATAAACTGCTATCACTGAGGATGAAATCCACCCACGAGACACATGTTCTCTGACACCATTTGTTTATGACGAGAGCCTCAACCTTTGGATTTTTATTTGAGATTATTTGTTTGTACATGAAACTTCTAGATTCTAGATTCTATACACAATTTTTTGTTTTTTGTTTAGGAACGTGATTAAAAAGCAGCAATGAGCTCCAGTAGGAATCTTCAATGTTATTGTAATATTTAGAATAAATCCAAGTTCCAAGCTTCAAACGGAGGAATCTCAAAGATTGCAAATTGAAAGAAGACCAATTAAATCACTAAGAGTCTGTCGTCCGTCCCTTGTCTGTTTTTAAAGTTCCAGATAAAACGTCAATGGCAGAAAAGACTGGTTTTCAAACTTTAGCAATACGAGAAATTAGAATAAGATCCAACTCAAAGCTCAAAGCTCCAAACTCAAAACTTCAAACTCACAACATAAACAACTGCCCTCGCTTCACTTGCTTTCACCTCTTAATTTCTTAAAGCTGTCTTTTGTTGTTGATTCCGAGGCTGATGATGGGAATGCCAGTACAGTAAGAGGAACGCGATACAATCACTTGACTAATCTTTCCAATTAAAAGATTCCTGTTTTTAACTCATATCTCCTGCTTTCTCTCCCCTTCAGCTCCCTCCTGTTTCTCCTTATCACAACATGACAACATCTTACTAAGAAAGTTTCTAAGACCTTCCGTTGGTCTTTTTCATCATGTAGAATCCACAGTCTAGAGTATACAGTATAGAGTCTCTAGGCCAGAGTCTTACTGTTACTAAGACGCTTATTCCAGACGACCATTATATGATATGATGACATAATATTATGTTTCATCCTAGTCAAATTCCAATAAGACTAAGAGTTAATTCCAAATTCCAACCAGCCGACCGTGTTGACTGGTAAATGCAAGTAAATGCTCCTCCTAGCCCTAGTCTTACAGTTTAACAACCAGTGGCTTTTGCCAGTTTCAGTTTCAGCTTCATCTTTCACCAAACTATATTATATATTACATCACACTGTACACTGTACATCCTACATTGCCCATTTTGTACATCTTCTTCTATCTTCTGTCTTGACCTCACTTTGTCTCGTTCTTCTTTCTTTATGTGTGTTCACGTGTACACTGTATATTGTATATGGTATATGTGTTTTCCCACTAGACGGAAAGTCAACAAGAGTAGAAAACAAAATGTGGGGAAGGAGAGAGAGAGAGAGAGAGATTTAGTAAATATTTGTGTCTCTATGTTCTTCTGTGTACTTTCTCCATCTATTTACACTCTTCCCTTATCTTCAAGCATCATTCACGTTCTCATTTGCTCACTCTTTACTCTGTACTCTTCACGTTTCAGTTCTGTCTGCCCGGTTTCCTTTGCTTCAGAAAGAGGAATTTCGGAGTTGGATTTTCCTCGTCTGTACGTTTTACGTTTTATGTGTAATGAACGTGTGTCCTGAGTCAGAGTTGGAATCAGAATCAGAATCAGATTCATAACATACAACATCCAACATACAGTAAGCTTTGGTAAGAGAATTAGTATTAGCAGTAGAAGTAGAACGTTTTAATCAACTTCTCACTTATACACTCGACTATTTCATTTCACCACGTTTCTCTTCATACAATATTATATGTAGAGTGTAGAGTGTAGAAAGTAGAAAGTAGAGGTGACCCACATAAAAGATTTGAGGTTTTGGTTTGTTGTTTCCCATATTTTCCTGGATGTACCAGGGACCAGGGTTAAGTACACCCAAAAGGAGAAGAAGAGGAGAACAGAGGAGTCTCTACTGTTCTAATACTCCAATGCTCCACTGTGCAGAAATGACTGTGAATATATTGTTGGCATTATTATTACCATTAGTATTATTTTTGTTTGTACATCCTGTTGACTGTTGACTGTTGGCTGTTGACTTTAGAGGTGAAAATGGTGGAACTGCGGAGGAGGAATGAATAAAGTGTGTAGTTTAACTCAGTTATGGTGGATTAAGTAATTGCATTTGTTTTTATTCCCAACTTGACCGCATCACAGCTATAGTAAAAGTAAAATGGGGAGGAAGAAGAAATGATATATTGGCTGCTCCGTTAACTTTGACTTGAATTTTAGTATATCACTTTACACTGTACACTGTACGCTGTACGCTGTAGAACGGTAGAAAGTAAAACGGAAAAAGGAATTTTTTTTGGGAACTTAAAACAGTGAAACCTGAGACGTTTGAAACGTACAGGAATAATTGAAACGGAACCCCTTGGAAACTAAACGTGACCCACCATTTTTCTTCCATCCGACAGTTTCCATTTCCATTCTGGGAAACAGAAAGAGCAGGACATGATGATGCTGATATTGATACTGATACTGAATGAAAATGAACCAAACAACGGTTCGACGGTTCAATGATTCAATGGTTCAATGGTTCAACGGTCTGTCAAGTCAACAATGAGTTGACAGGGAAATGGAAATGGAGATGGAATTCGACTTGGATTTGGAATGTTGAAAATCCCTCAGAGTTGGGATTAGACTTGAAATTACTTGAAATATTGTCCACTTCCTTATTTTTAGGTGGTAGATAAAACTTTGTTTGTGTGCGTGGTTTGGTTTGGTTTTCCTTTCGGTTTCAATGTGTGTGGTCAATAGTCAATAATACGTAGTTCAAAGTGCAGAAAGGGAGAGAATTACTCTTGTGACACGAACACAAATAGGAATACACATATCCGACTAGGAATAGGAACAGGAATACAAAGTCGAGTGTCCGTATCTCTGCACAACAACCTTTTTCTTCACAGCCTCTAGCCTCTACTTTCTGGTGGCTATACACATTTGTTTGTTTGTTCAAAACTTGGGCATGGGTTTAAGTTTGTGATTTAGATTCAGATTCTAGAATGTAGAATGTAGAATCTATAGAAGTTGACGTACTGACTTCACAACTAAAGTTAGAGCTAGAGTTAGAACCAGAACTGAACTAGCCAACGAACTGGAGAACTGGAAAACTGGAGAAAGCGGGAGAAAGTAGAAAGTATCCGAGTATTGGAAATATCTGTGAAAGGGAGTTTAGGGGAAGCCGCATGTGACTTTCTTGCTTTGTGTTGTTTCTAAGTCTGTGGGATCTGCGGATCACCTGGTCTCAACTCCCAACTCTCTACATAAGATTGTATTGAAATGGAGCGCACAATTCCAGTCCAGGCCAGACCAGACTAGACCAAAGAACCATCCTGCTTTCTCTTGCACGTATAGAATACACAGTCAAACAACTCACCAAACTATACCACCAACACATGCACTCTTCACTCTTCACTTTTCACTTTCTCCGTTCTCCGTGTGTACTGTGTACAGAATGACTGAATGTAGAACAGTTTATAACTCTTGATTTGGTTTGGTTTGATTTCGTTCCTCTCGTTTAAGGTTGGGAACACCAAAAAAAGGACGACTTTTCCTCTTGCCTCTCCACTCCAAACTAGTAACTAGTAAATAGTATGTAGTATCTCATGCCTCATGCATCTCCCTCGTCTTCCATCCTCACCAACTCGACTCGACTCGACTCAGCTCAGCTCAATTCACTTTCTCTCTCTTTCTACTTCCATAGTTTCTCTGGGCCTGTTTCACTTTCAGTTATCCAAGAATCCGGTAAACATGCTTTCTACTCTCTACTGTGTACAATCTACAGTCTACAGTCTACCCTTCTGCTTTCTCCTTTCTCTTGTGAATGTATTTTTCACCCCTCCTCACATTTTTGCTCGCTTTCCACTCGTGTTGGTCTCATGAATACGCTTTAACTACGCTTTACAAGTGTGAAATCTAAACTATAGAATCTATCCACACATTTCTGTATTCTATATTCTAAGTTATGTAGAACTAAATGCTCAACGTAGAAGTATTCCTAAAAAGATATTTCAAAGTATTATCTAGTGGATTTTCATCAAAATATCGTATTGCTTTCACTTTTCCTTTTTAACTTACACGTAAAGTGGAAAGTGGAAAGGCAAGAAAATGGAAATGAAAATGGAAGCACACGCTAGACAGAGTGTGTTGAAATATCTTGTATATTTATACATTATAAATATCAATGGTAGACGGTAGAAGCACAGAAAAACACACAAAAAGAGAGAAACGGGAGGAATAGTGAGAACTCCTTGAATAATATTACATGTGTAATGTGTAATGTGTGGGCCACAGGATACATGTACAATGTACATTGTACAATGTACAGGGAATTTTATGGTATTAAAGATTGAATGAGACAAGAAAACGGAAGAGGAAGAGGAACATTCATAAATTTTACTTTGTTCAAACCCAAACCCAAACCGGCTTAGCTATGACAACACGAGAGGAGTGTAGCCCTCTCCAAAACAGTACAATACTTGAAATACCGTAAGTACGGAGTATAGAAAATAGAAGATAGAAACGACCATAGTCCATTTTTCTTTTTTCTATAGAGTACAGATATGTGGATACCTTGCAAAAAAGGTTGATATCCTCTCTCTTTTTCTAATAGAATGAAAGATAAACACAAAACAAATACTTCTCTGGATCTTCTCCGTCTTCATCTTCATCTTCATATTATTAATATATCCACTCCGTAAATATGAGAAATACATTCTACATTGTATTTTGTCTGCATTCTCCTAAAATTACACTTTGCAGTGTAGAGTGTAGAGTGTGCAGATATAAATACAAAAAATGAAGCATATAAAACTATAGGAGCAATATTGGGAAAGGCTTCCGCGTGTACTAAATTCCACGTAGTCAGTAAATGCATTCTCCAAATTCCATCTGTAGGTTCTAGATTCTAGATCCTCTTGTTGTCTTTTTCTATACGCTAAACATTGTACATTGTACATCTTCATCTTTATCCACCCATTCTTCTTTTCCCTCTTCTAGATACTTTCTTTTACTTTCTTTTCTTTGCTTGGTTTTCCTATTTTTCTTGGGATAAATATCTAAAGCTCCTATTAATTTCAAATCCATATCTTAGGGAAATGAAAAAAAATGAAAAGGGAAATGACTTCCTCTTTTTTCCTCCTTCCAGGAAAACCAAAACCAAATTCCTAATACATGTGAACTATGAACACATTAATATTAACATTAGTGACTGCTATTCCACAGATTAGATGTTTACCCAACCATAAATCAAATTCATGCATTAAATCCAACGTTATGTAATACATATAATATAACCATAACTGCACCGGGAAACGGGATCAGAAATCCGATCCAATGTTTCATGTTTTTAATACAAGCTAAGCCAAAGAATTGGGTCAATTAAGTGTGTTTTTATAGGGGGCAAAATCAAAATTAATTACCTTTTAAAATTCTGTAGAAAAAGTGGATTTGTGTACTGTGTACTTTTTTTGATATTCATTATTCTTCATTAGGCGGGGCTGGCTAATGTTTACGGTTTACTTTTCAAAAGGTACAGCCCAGTTCATACTTCATATTTTTTTAAAGTACTCTCCGATAAAGTTCAGAATAAAAGGTTCTTTTTGGAGCATTTCGTGGAGCATCTCCAATATAAATGCATGTAGCAGAAATGCTCCAAAAGTCCAGTTTTTCTGTTAATTCTTGGAGTTAATTCTAAGAGAGTGTAGGTTTTGATCAGGTATAAAAATTTGAAAAGTCGGGCAAAAACAAAACAACCTGAATATACACTGAAAAATTCAGTAGATAGTTTAGAAAATGAAGGCGTTTAATATGGATTGGACTGGTAACTTTTTGTGCTCTTCTTTATTTAAATGCTTTAGAAATTTGTAGAAATTAAAAGTTTTCACAGTTTGACCACGGACAATCAAAATTTTATTGAGCCAAAAATTGAAAAACCTAATTTAGAGAATGACAATCAAGTCAATTATCATACTTATTAGTTGCCAGACACTATGAATAAGTGTACTTCATTTACATATTCATGAGACATTTTGCTAAAGATTGTACAATGTACAAACTCATGTATATTGAATTTTGATTGACAAATCATCTGCATCTTTCATGTTTTTTGCCTCCGTGATTAATCATCTATGTCTAGAAAGAATTGAATTTAGCACTTTCCAGGAGCATTTTGTTGTTGTTTGTTTCTTATATTAAATACTTGTTATTTTTATTACATTCTGAATTCTACACTTCACTTTGCCTTTCCTGTCACAACCATTCCTTCAATTTCTTTATGCATATTTCATGTATTTGTTTAAGAAGCATACAAACACAATAGACAATGAATCCATCCACCAAAAATCAAATTCAAAATCAAACTCGTGGGGAAAATTTTGATTGAATCCATCACGTCGTGAAATTGTCCATAAATCCCTGTCAATTTCAAGTGAATATTCAAATATTCCAAGATTGGCATTGGAACTCGGAATCCATTTTTATCCAGAACCAGACTTTGTGGCAACAATGACAGCTTTTACATAGTGTTAAAACTAGGCTCATTTTGAAGGTTGAGCGGTTAACGGTGAATGAAAGATGGGGGAAACAGTGAGAGAAAAGATAATGAGTCAAAGGGGAGAATAAAGGCAAACTTCTTTTTCTTTCTCTCTTTTATCTTTTTATTGCCGGGAGCAACATTTTTTGTCAATTCAGATTCTAAATCAAAACGGGCATAGTGATAGTGAGCATTTTGAAACAGCCAAGTATCAAGTGTCAAGTTGCTCATTTTTCTAAATACTGGAGACTGGAGACTGTGGAGACCCATTTCTTATTTTTGCCAACGATTCATTTTTACATTTCAACTATCTGGATAAAATTACTATACTTTTCATGATTCAACATTCGACAGCCATTAGAAGATGTCCTTGTGATATTTTTGTATGAATTTCGAGCTCCCACAAATAATCTATAGATACAAGTAAATTGCATTTTTTTCTGGTGCATCATAAATTGTAAACATACAGTACTGCATGTGGAATGTGCAGTGTGTGTTTATGAAAATTGCATTAAGATGACTACATGACGAGACTAGTATTTATGCATATAAACGCACCAATTTTGGTGTTCCACGCAGTTTATTACCTTGGAAAAGAAAGCAATTTTCTATTTATAACAGATTACCCATAATCCATAATACGCTTTGCACTGTATGTTTTATAGATACTGATGCATGGATGAATAATTGTGCATTCACATTATACAGCACACAATCTTGTAGCATCATGTAGAACAACTGTCAAGGTATTGGTTTTTGGTTTTGGGTTTTTGGGGTTTTGGGTCTTACGAAGGAGAAAACTGTCTCATACTCTTCGCCTTGGACTTTTTTTTTACCTATTTTGTCTCTAATAAATGCTGAGGATTGGATATTCGATGAAGGACTGACTATTGACTATTGACTACCAACACCAACACCACTACTTTCACTACTTCAAACGGCTTTCACCATTCGCCATTCACCATTCATCATTCATCATTCACGAGCACGGAGCATGGAGCATGTAGCATGAAGCATGGAATTTGGAATACTACGTTGTGCTCGTACTATACCATAAAATTGCCAAAGGCTGACTCTGGTCCTTGGCTTTGGCGTTGGTTCTGGTTTTGGTTCTGTTTTTGCTGGAGGCTCAAAGCTAAGTCAGTTCTTTAGTGAACACCGCAATTCCCGCCGTCGATTGATGGTAAATGTAATTTGATTTAGAGCCTTGGAAATTTAGTTTGGGTTCCACATTCCACATTTGTGTCACAATCACGATCATGATTCACGATTCTCGATTCTCGATTCACCATGCACAATGTAAAATGTACATTATACATAGTAAATATAAAAGTATAAGACTGTATACTGTGTATTCTACATGTATATTGATGTATAATAAGATTTCTCCTACTTTCACTAACCAACCGTGGTGAAAAAGGAAAAAGGAACTGATCTGCCTTGTCTAACTTGATCAGACTTAATATCTACAATCTACAGTATACAATATACGGAGAAAAAAAGAAAAGTGGGGAAAGGAGAGAAAAAGAAGCGAGACAGAGAGAAAGGCGAAAGAAACGCCAGATGCTCTTTATTATATTACATATTATTTTTTATACTATATTATACATCTCGTACACTGTACACTGTACATTGTACAGTGTATACTGGATACTAGATCAAAGGAAATTAAAATTGAGCTGGCAAATTGAAACTAATATGCACCATAGACGGTAGATTTTAGATTTTAGATGGTATGCTGAATGAGAATATGCATTTGGATAATGAGTGAGTGATGGAAAAGGAAAATTGAAAACGAAAAATGCTTTATTTTCCCAATATTTTTATACATGTAAATAAAGAAAAAAAGCTATCATTAGAAATCTAAAAAAGCATCAAAAAGGTAATCTACAGTCTACAACGCTCATAAATGCTTCATTATCTTAAAACCCGAATCCTGACATCTGGTGATGAAATTATAAATTGTAAAAAGGGATTCAAATCAAAACTTGTTCAAGAAAAATAATTGAAATTTTACTGGGTAATTTACTCTTCTGAAAAGGACCGAAAGGGAAAAAACCAAGGAAATCTCAAGTATCAAATATCATAAAAAAGAGCCGTTTTTCCGTTCAATAAATTTTATCCTTTTCCCACTGTACATTGTAAAATGTACCATGTAAAATATCGTATGTCGTACTTAGTACAGAGGAAACGCATAGTCATACTCCTGTTCGTGTCAGTATCTGTACTGTTTTACTGTTTTACTGTAATTTGAACGAATATCAGGATGACCTTTAAACTTGCCTTGGATATTGAGTCAACGTCCCTCGTGGCTCCTTCTAGAATTCTCCCGTCTACAAGTCTACAACGTTGGCTCAAAACGTACGTGTACATCGTACATTCTACATTCTACATATATTCTCTGTCTTCGTCTCAGTCTCAGTCTCGATGTAGGTTTCATTTTCGCTTTTTCCCCACTGTCTTGGTGTTATGTAAATGGTATACGATATGAAACGGTGTGGTATGGAGCGGCACAAAAGGTCCTCCAGCTCGTCAAATTACGAAAGTACGAAAGTAGGAAATTACACACTATGCAGATTGTCTATAGTACTAATAATACTCTCGTTCTGATTACAAATCTCTGGGATGCACACACACGAGACACTAGACACTCAACACGAGACTCGCATTTTAATCACTACAAAATAGCAATATAATGTGAAGCAATAAGCCATCTCTCCATCCATTTACCTTCTCTAATCCGCTACCTCACTCGCTCACTCTCAGTCCTTTCCCTTTCCATGTCTTGAGTAAATTTGTGCATGTACTTCAAAAGCCATGTACATTGTATACATGTAAATTGAGAACGCGACTACTTGTACTTTTTCTCCTATACAAGTTCACTTGATACCTTTACTCTTCCTCTGAGGCTTGTATAAGATTACAAGATTTGATGTCACCTTTGACCCTCTTTAGGTTTTAGTTATAAAGTCCAATTTAATTATTGTCTCTTTTGAATTTTGAAAGAAGAAAGAAGAAGTTCTTGTCTTCTCCGGTCTGAACTAAAGTAGGAATTGAATTGACAGCTCAATTATAAGAGAAATCCTCCTATTTTTACTACTTTTATGTACAGAGTACAGCTAAGAAAAGGGCTAAAAATGTTTTCTTTAGTTTATCTGTGTTTGTTATTTCATTGTCATTGTTTATTCTCTATTCTACATTCTACACTCTGAAAAGCTGGGTACTGAATACAGATATTTGACGCGGACTGAACAAGTCAAAATACGCCAAAATCCAAAAATATTATCCAGTTTTTCTTTCCCCTCTCTCTCTCTTTCAAAGAGAACTTTCCACGTAGGTTTCTCTAGTAAACGAAAAACGAAAAAAGAAAGTAAAAGAGTAGAGAAAGGGAAGGGAAGGTTCACATGAAAAGAGAAGTAATCAAAAGGAAATAGAAAGGTATTTGCCCTTTCTTTCCTACTTTCCTTCTCTCAAGTCACAAGTCACAAGTCAAAAACCAGGATGGAAACTCTCAGGATAATCAATAACCAGTACAGTATCAGTATTAGGCTTTAGGTATTAGACCAACTTTTCAACACGGGGTGTTTCCCTCTATTTTTTCCTGTAGTAAATTTGTTTATAACAAGGTTGTTGTATCTTTTATTGGTCTGCCAACACCGTCTACGGTCTAAATATTCTACCGCCTCTACTTTCTACTTTCTAGCTTCTATTGTCCATTTACCATTTATTATTTCCCATTTACTTGTGTTAGTTACTACACTAATACAAGCATCGGTAAAAAAAATATGAGATAGTTTTAGTATCTTTTTATTTTACAATTTTCCCATCAAATGTCTATATTTAAGTCAATCTGTACTAATAATAATAATAATCTGGACTCTAGATTCTAGACTCTAGACTCTAGACACCAAAAATCCGGACATTTCTAGTACAAACCATGAAAATGTGATGAAAAGTATGTGAATGACTTTACTACCCACAGTATTATATATATATGTATATGGGCATTGATTTGCAAAGTAGTTCATCATCATCATCATCATGTTTGCCTTCATTTATATTTTTATGATGTTGATTTTAAGTGCATTAAATAAAAACTGGAAACATGCAGATATCCACAATAAACATGTACATGATTTCCCACTCACCATTGATTTATCCTCCATTCCTCCATCGATGAGAGAGAGGAAAGGGAAAAGAAAATAGAGGACATTCCTCATTCCACACAATTACATGCATGCATACTGCATACAAGTATACTTGTATACTTATGGGAAATGGAAAACTGAAGAGAACAAAGAGGATTTTTCCACGTGTGTATACTAGTAATTTGAAACTTATCGTGAAAATATTTACATATCTAAATGTGGATGTACAATGTACGTTGTACGCGGATACGAATATGAATGCTTTGAATATCATGTGTATTTTATTTTACTTTGCACAGTTGGTGAAAGTGACCAAAATAATGTAAATCACACGAAACACGAAATTCGGATCGAATCCAATATTGAAATGGACTGTGGTTGGAGTTGGAGTTTGTATGTTGTATTCTTGGGTTTAATATGGATCGAGCACCAAGTAAAAATCCATAAAGCACCTCTAATACTTTCCTTTTTCCTAAATGGTTGTTGAGTCTGGAGTTTAGAGTCTAGAGTCTAGAGCCTCAATTCTGGAGAAAACTCGAGGTATCGAGTACACGGAATATGGAGCATGGGAAAAACAAAGAACTGTGAAAGGTCTATGCCTTTCCAATGTTCAACTTACATGAGAAGAGGATGTACGACGTACTTCGTACGTGTACATGGAAAACAACACAGGAATAAATCTTGTACTTTTTAGACTGAGAAAAAATCGGGTTGTAACCAGTGTTGTGTGAATAATACCAGCTATTATGACCATCGATATGAATAATGGGAACGGAAATTTTCATGTACATGTTTCATGTCCAAAAATGGGAAACGGGAAACATGAAAAAGGAATATAGTTGTATTTATATTTATTTAGGTTTTTATGTAAAAAAAAGTGTACACATTTATGTACGGTACAGCTGGTGACGTTTCTTGGTGAAGTAATCCAAGTCCAATCTGCATAAAACAGTCCAAGTGTCCAATAAAATAATATTTTAGTGACTACACTTTTTTTCTCATTTCACTCTTTGCTTTCCCTGCCCTTTCTTAAGCATATTAAATATCAAATAGTAATTGCGACGCTAGACGATATCGATATCGATAGAATATCATGTATCATGTTTCAATATTTATAATGTATTTGGGTATTTGCGTCACGTTAAAATGACAGAGGACTAAATTTAGTATGATCTAGAATTTATAATTTAGAATCTAAAATTTATGCAAATCAATAGTCAATGAAGAATGAATATTGAATACAAAATGCCTTGAGCTTTGAGCCTTCAGGCTTGAATGAATATAATTTCAAAAAGATGCTTAAACTCTATCAGTTTTATTTTTAGATGACTATGAATTCAAAAATTGCCAAAGTTGCAGATTTATATGAAAATATGAGAAGGATGCTCCTGATTTTAGTAAAAGAAAAGATTTATTACCTTTGAATTGAGAATACGACGCCGTTGTAGATTGAATTGGCTGAGATGTGGATACTCAATCAATTTTGTTTTTGACCCCTCATCTGAAAAAATTAAGTAAAGAAATTAGCTGATTATTGATCATTAATGGAATTAATAAAATGAAATTATCGACTCAATTTCTAAGATTCATGTTCTGGATGGAATATCACTTTTATTCTTCTGTCAAAATTAAGAACATCTTTTCGTCTTTTTTTAAAGTAAGAATTTCTATATTTAATAGATATTTTCAAACTTCAGACTTCAATCTTCAAGGAGATTGAAAATAGAACTGAACTAAAAGAAGCTGTGCTACTTCGTCATCGTTATCAGTTTAAAAAATTCCAAGTAGACATTTTTGAATAATCAATAGAATTGAATCGTCATTTGTCATGCATAAAAAATAAGAAATGTGACTTACCAAATGATCTGGTTCTGGGATGAATGTAATGAGGAGGTTGATGATGTGGATTCAAACTCATGTGGTGTAGACATGGAGCTCCTGGATTGTCGCAAGAGTGAGCTGTAATAAATAAAAAAATAAGGAATCAATCAATCAAGTAATCATCAGTCATGCTTGTTTGTTATTATTTCTTGTTTTGAATTTCAAATTGGTGAATGGCGGTGAACAGTAACTTTTTACACATTATTATTGTTGTTTGTTGTTGTTACAAGTTGCAACTTTGGTGCATTCATTTTTTTGTTCAAAAGGGAAATGTCATTTGTCGCTTGTGTCATTTGTGAGGCTTTTGTGTTTGATCATAAAAGTGCATAAGAAATTAAGGTCAATTATCATGTAGCGAGTACAATAAAAGTGTGTTCACTGTGTACACTGTTTATCATATAAAAATGTTACTCATCATTCAAAATCAACATCCAACATGGAAATGGTAGCATAAAGAATATCAATTTTCAAATTTCAAAAGATTCAAGATCCCAATGAAAACCCAGTATCCAATATCCAATCAAATTGACTAATTATGCCAAATAAGAAATAAGAAATCAAGAGATGCAACAAAATATACAAAAAAAGATATGCCTGTATGAATCCATATTGAAAAAAAAATTGTCGCCACACATGCATTTTAAATTTATTCAACTGGTTGCAGTCTGCACTTGTGACCTAAATCTGATCCTCCTCTCATCTGCAGTATAAAGTATATGAATGATAAAAGGTGGTGTGTATATTGCATAGACAGAAGACACACGACATCTTCGTGCAAACATAATTTTTTTCTCATCAATTTCCTTTCCATCTACTCATGTCCTCATGTCTACTCACGACTCATGCACTTATATGCAAATTCATGGTTGTTCCTCCGTGTCACATACCACACATGTACGAATATTATCCACAATTTTATAAATTATTATTCTGTGCCTTTGGTTGTTATTTAGTATTTAGTATAAAGTATAAGTATTGTACATACAATATGTATTTTATAGGCTGAAAAATGAAGGTATAGTCAAGTTAACAGAATTGATGACAAATCCAAATATTTTTATCCTATCTCAATCCACGATCAATTCAATTCAACTTTTACCTAAATAGTAGTAAATAGAAGAAAACAATCCACTATCCACAATACACTACATGTAAATGTACAATGTACATTGCACATGACACAAAAGTATGTTGAACATGTTTGAAATTTACAGCTGAAAAACACAATGGAGTATAAAATAAATGTTATAATCAGATGAATTTCTCATTGTTGTAGATTGTACTAAATGTACAGCGATTTTCGTGTAGATATGTATTTTTTTTAAACACAACAAAACCACACAACATTAATTATTCAGCTTGTTTATTTAAACGAGTAGTACTTGTACATTGTACAACTATAGTACAAAAAATAAAACTCTCTGGAAACTAGAAACTAGGACAAATCCAAAAATATCTTACTGTCACCACTTATTCAAGTAATTTATTACCTTTTATAGTTTACAAATGCAGCAAGTGACAACTTGAAACTTACATTTCACATATCACATATTATCACTTTGATCATTTTGGCAGAAAATGAGATAAATTCACCATCAGATTATTTTTTGTGATTTGTCAACTTTTGAAATCCAATCTAATTTTGGCAAAGGAACTCCCATTGTTTGGGAAAATGTGGAAAAAACAGCAGCACAACCCAGATCCCAGATCTCAAAACGCCACAAACCAAAAGTTAATTTTCTTGAATCAAAAATGTCCGATGACAATCCAATCCAATTCAACGGACATTTAAAGTTTAAAATGGACTCTGTTTTTATTCGTATGTAATATGTACTGTGTACTATGAACTGTCAAGATAATCAATAATCCTGGTGGTAATTCAGAACACCAAGCAGCAAGAAGACGAGCACAAGTAAAACGGTTTACTCAAAAAACGTGTCTCGCTACTTTTCACATTTTACATGTATCGTGTATCACATGTCGTGTCAAAGTCAAAAGTCATCGTGACAATCGAGTATCGAGTCAATCGCAAATCGCAAATCGAAATATACAAAAAAATAGATGTGATCGATATGTTTGCTACATAAACTCACTTAATTTTTCCCATAACACCATAAACAATGCGTGTGAGGATTTTATAGTGGAAAAGTAAGTGATAAGTTCATATAAATTGTAAATCCATACAATACTGCACAATTTATCCAATGACCAATTCCGAATGCCTAGTGACCATTTAGATCATTTTAACACGATTAATTCCTTGATACTCAAACAGATCAATTGATAAATACAGAATTTAAAATCACAACTAAAAACCTACAATACTAAGGGACTTGTTTGCAGATTGTATTATGTGAGCCTAAGAATTTAAATTGAATTATAAATTCTTTGAGTGTCTCATGCTCCATCAAGCTCCTTTTTGTGAACAAGTATTACAAATACAAATACGAATTTAAAGTCAAAGATCAAAATTGCCCAGTGCCAAAGCCATTGCTGAATTCTGAACGGTCAGCATCAAAATCCCAAGTCATAAAAGGTAAGATAAATATGCTCAAAACTCAAAATGCTCATCCTCTTCTTCACATTTGTAAGAAAAAAGGTATAAGGTGATGTTTGTTGTTCTTGTCGTGGTTATTTTTCATGAAGACTTGAATCTTGAATGTTAAAAAAGAAGAAGATGCGTCCTATTACAATTTCACATATCCAATAAAGAAGTCAAATGGCAAATGGCAGCTTACTGTACATTGTACAGGATGCGTCAAGAAATGAAAGTGAAACTTTCCACTAGCCACAATCCTCAATACACAAGACACAATACAAATGGGCTAGATAAATACCAACACCAACACCAATGCCAATATCAATACCAACTCGTGTGTGAATTGTGAATATGTACACATCATAAACATTTATGTATCCCTCCGATTATAATTTTTACAACCGTGCGTGAATTGTGAATTCATCTGTATTAAAATATTAATATTATATTATGTATGTGCGTGCGTGAGTGTTCTCCTCTCTCTCTCTATTTCTCTCTCTGGTAGGTGAGTGTATCAGGACAGTGAGATCAGAGCAAAGCAACTAAACACATTAATTATGAATGATCACCCCTGTGATAATAATCCATCTTTAGGTCGTTAATTATATAGCTATTCCGCTCTCCCACTTCACTCTTCTCTGTAGACTGAAGACTCTAGTGGACTCACTACTGACCAACTAATGATTTTTTTTTCATTCTTCATCCAATCCTCCCTCTTACTTTATTCTTTACGTGTTCATCTTTATGTTTATCTTCACATTTATCCACTTCTTTCACTCTCAATTTCTGTAGATTTTTCTCACTTTCTATCTCAATCTTAACTATGACATTTCCAGTCTTTACTTCCCTCTCCGTGCCGTTTTACCTCCAATATTTAGCACACATTTGACACTTGACATTTAATCCAAACCCGCTCTAGAAAATGTTGAATGAACTACGTAAATAATTGAGCGATAGTAATAAGTTATTACTTATGATTATTAGTAATAACAATAATTAAAATGATTATATCATCGGTTGGTTTATTGGAAAAAGCTTTTGTCAGCTTTTTACTGCCAGAATGCTAAAAATTACTTTAAAATTTTCCATATATTCAATAATTAGCGGAATATTGGATTTTCTTTTTACTATTTAATATTAATGGTAATTTGATGAAGAATGAATTATGAGCGTGATAATGGTTTTGTTATTTATTTATTATTTATTAATCTGTATCAAAATGATTTTCTATTATTTATGGCCCTTTTCTTTCTTTTTATTATGAGACATTAAACGCTAGACACTATAGACATTAGCATTAGAAACCAGCATGAGTGAAAGAGAATGGGTATGGCGAATGGAAATGAGGATTGAGGATGAGCCATATCATGAAACACGCACTGTTTGAATTTTGAATTCACAGAACTTATTGATATTGGTATTGATGTAGAGGTAAGAAAAAGCTGTGTTGGTAGTTTTTGTTATCCACTTAACACTAACAGAATTAACTAAGTACAGTGTATAGTGTACAGTGTACAAAATACCTGTACAGAATAAAAAATATATAGGAGACACATATCTAGATTCTAGATATCTATGACAAAGGAAAGAAATGCATTGGATTTTATTGCAAATGTGGAAGAACAGTTGGTACTTGCTGTGGTTGATAGTACGAGATACGAGATACGAAAAGTACTTACGACTTACCAAGTTGGTAATGAAGTTTAACTAGAATTGATAATCATATCATGATTAAGACGAGTTCTTGTCAAATTACAAATAGAGGAACGTGAGGAAAATCCTGATCGACTTTCCTTCCCTACAATTAAAAAAAAAGAGGAAGGAAGAAGAAGAAGACCTACACTGAGATAAGAGATAAATACTTGCAATATGTTTTTTTTGCACATTATTATTGCTATTAATTGTTGTTCTTACTCCTTGCTTATTTGTGTTTTGTGTTAAATATTGAACATTATTAACGGCATGTTTTGTATTTTGTATTTTGTGTTTGAATTAATTTTATATTTTACACCGCTGTAAAAATATTGAGAGGCATAGAGTACATAAAATAATACGTAAAGTTTCTGAATCCTGATACTTGATGTTTCATGTTGATGCTGACATATTTATGTTCATTTTCGTATAAACAGTAAAAAGTAATACCTAATACCTAATATTTTTTTGTACTCTATACTCTGTACTCTATAGCCTATAGCTGAAGACTTTGAAGATGCTACAGAGAAAAATGAAAACCAAGAACACGACTTTTCGTGATAACACAATCACAACTATATTAATAATTAATATTATTATCATTATCATTATTGTTATAAACAGTCAGCATGCTCCCACTCCCACTCTTCACTCGCTCCTCCGTTTCCCCTTTTATGGCAAATTTTAATTGATAGATAAATAATAAATAAGCTGTGCACAATGTACAAGCTTTTAATGTAATATCTAATATCTTAAGTCGTAAGGAAACCCAACAAAAGAACAGAACAGAATTAGGCTCTTAACATTGACCTTAACATTTTCTTCTTATTTTCTCACCAAATCAAAATAAACATACAAAAAAACACGTCTTACGTCGAATACACTTTTTCTTCGGTCTCCTTCTCCTACGAATTGTTCCCAAGTCCAGAGAATTTAGTGCACTATTGTAATTATAATTGATACTAGCACTGGTGTCACCTTCACTTAACATGAGTAAATTATCCCCAGATGCCATCGTCAATCGAATTTTGACGTTGTTGTGTACTACAAAATTTCAACTGATGTACTTTCAAAAATAACAAGATGGTGCACTAAAAACTAAACGATGTGATAGTAAAAAACTGTAACTATAATTATTAGTGATAATAATTAATTACACACACACATTTGATTTAAATTTAGGATTTAAAAGTTGGGATGTCTCTGTTCCAGAGTCTCAATAAAAACTAAAAGCTACCTCAGATTTTGCATACATAATACATACATGTACAATGTACAATGTACACGTACGTGTAAAATTACTTGCTACATAAATTACATCAAAGCTCTTGTAAATGAAAAACAACAATTAGAAACTTGGGCCAAAATACAAAAGAGAACAGACGACACATCCAACGTCGACCATCGACACTCGACACTGACAGTAGACAGTAGGCATGAGAAAGAAAAAAAGAGGAATAGCTGTACTCTGTATTTTGTACTTTGTACTACCCTGTTGTTCTTGTGTTTTTTCAACTTGAACCGGCAAAAGATTCCCATTCTACTATTTTATTCATTCAGTCTCAAGTCTCAAGCCTCTTCAGAAAAGAGACAAAATATTCAAAGTTTCAGAGAGTACAACAAATTATACTTTGTACTGTAACATGTATTTACTGTACAATTCAGATACACAGGGAAATAATGAAATTGAAAACACTTCCTCCTCCACAACAAAACAAAGACGTCTCTCTCATCAGCTGCATCCACTTTTCATTCAGAGTTCATTGAAATTAGACTGAATAATTTGTAATTCGTAATTTGTAATTGCTCACACTCTCCTCCTCCTCAACATTCAACAAAATGTAGTGAAAATCCGACCAAAGATGAATAATTTGATTTTAATTAGAATGAATAATAATTATTAATTATCTTTATTCTTAAAAAAAAGTTCAATTTTATGTAAAAACTAGACAAACCTGAGTAACCTACGTTTTGATTTTGACTTTTCCCTTTATACTTTTTACATTAAAAATTAAAAGTGTCACCCAGAAACAAGTAGAAAATAAAAAAGTTCAAGATTCAACATTCAACGTTCAAGATTCAATATGCATGTTAATTTGAAATTGAATGAAATATATAAAGTAAAATAGCAAAGCGAGTGGCATGAAGTCAGATGACAGACTCGTTGTCATTTAATTTACTAGACAATAGCCTAACTATACCATTGTTAATCCAGCTCTGAGCTCTGAGCTTTGAGTTGCACAGTGCACAGACATGTTGAGATATATTCAAGTTGCAACTTGCAAAAGAATAACGAATAAGGAAATGAACGACTGTCAATTGTTGTCTTGTCGATTATCTTTTTACTTGATCTTTCTTTTTCTATTTTCTATGCATCTTTCTGTCATGTATAATGAAAGAAAAGACTTTTTTTCAGTCAACACTTGAACATCTTCAGTCTGTCTTCACTCTGTCTATGATGTATATATATATGGATATGGACAAGTTGCGTGGCTTTTTTGATCATTTATTTTAAGGACAGATTCCATTAAGATTCTTTTCCATCATTAACTCATCTGGCTCTAGTTTAGTTTGTGCGTTGTGCCGTGCTTTATGCATAATTCATGTGGTACTTTATGACCACGTTCGATTTTGGATTGAGCATTGAGCAATAATTATATATTTGCAAAATAGTTCAAAATATTCACGACAATCTACATAATACAGATCTGAATATATATACAGAACGGAAAATGAAATGAAGATAAACATGACATTTTTTGCCATTTTCTGAACATGAACTCCTGCTTTCTTTTGCTTCAATTTACTTTGAGAAATTCAAATGAGAGTAAAAAATGAATATTATGTATATTTTGTATTGTATATAGTAAATTGAGACTTGAGACATAAAAACACTGTTCTGGTTTTGACTTTTACTTTTTTTTATTAGCTAGTACAAAAAGATGGTTATGATGAGTTGTTTCTATTTTTGTGGTTTCTCTCCTTTGATTCTGATTGTGTTTTGACTGTGGGCTGACAGTTGACAATTAAGCCAAAAGCTAAAAGAAAACAAAAAGTAGAGAACAAAGAATAGTTTCTGTTTTGTTAACCTTTTCTATTTTCTCTTCTTTTTTTGGGATGAACTTGTAAATCAAAATAGATGCTGATACATTGTACTCTGTCTTGTGTATTGTATGTATTATGTGTTATGGTCTGCTTGTCTTTACCCTTTTATTTATGATGATTGCCATCACGTTTTTTTACAGGGATTCTTTGGATTTTGGTTTTTGGATTACGAGACGGAAGTTGTAGAGGGCATCTGTGTAATAATGTGTAATAATATGTAATGGTTTTACTTGTTACTTGTATTTTATATCACTGAGATGAACGAAAGTAAACAAATTGTGGATAATCCTAAAATTATTACAGTACATTCCTAAAAAAACACGCGGCAAATGGCTTTATTATTCTTGAGTTTTTGTTGTCGTGCTTACGTCCCCTGAGCTAGGATTTAGGCTCTTTGATCTGAAAGATCTATTACATTTTACGCTGTGCACAGCGTACAAAATCTTCTTAGAGCGATATGTACGATATTTATGAATGATGAACACCCACACACTTGGGTAAATGGGTACTTTCAGTTTTAAAAGACGCTGCTACGTCACTGATTATGAAATACCGGTCATACGTCTCACATGAAATTTAATGTCCAGAGAATTTGAAATTTGGAATCTCAAACTCAAAAATATTACAGTACAAATTCTTTATAACTACCAGAAAAATCAATCTAAATTTATTTAAAGCTTTCGGATTAATGAGTAGAAAGTAAACATGATTTTAATTGAAGTTGTAATTGGAAAAAGTTCACAGTAGTTCAAATGAGTTACATTTTTAAAAGATCTCTGCACTTTGGAAAAATTTCTCCCATTTTATCATTCTCGTTTTTTCTTTCACTTTTGTCTTTTGTGTAGGTACACTCAAAATTCAACGTCAATGCGACGTCCATAAAAATCCACTGCATAGACTTTGTGCTTTGTATACAGATTGGAGATGAACCTTTTTATCGATATTTTCCCCACTCTTAAAAAATTGTGTTTTCTTTTCTACAATGTATAAATGATTTAATTTAGAGAAAATCTGTTGAAGTGTGGTTGAAAATGGAAAATAATGAGACGTGTGTATTCTGGATTCTGACTCTATATATTAATTTTATTTATTCATGCTTCATCCGCATATCAAGTAGCAAGTTCAATAAAAAGAACAAGAAATTCTCAATGCTCAATGCTCAATTCTCAATATTATCAATTTTCTTTTCGCTTCCTCGCTTACTTTTCTTTACAGTTAAATAAATGTTACACACATGTTTGGTTTGATGTTTGATTTTTGATGTTGGTGTTTGTACAAACATGCTTTTTATGTGTGGAGCAAGGAGTTTAATGTAAAATAGTAGCTCAATAAAGTTGGAATCCAGTAACAAATTCAATTATTAAGATGAGAGAAACATCAAAGCGCACGTCATCCTCAATTCTCAATCCACAACAGTCCAAGTTGTACATTGTACATTGTACATTGTACATGTGTCAAAATCGTAAACCGTAGCATAGTATGTTTTGTTTTTTTTATTTATACACTTGTTTATTAATTATTTTTATAGTCTAGAGAATCCATGTTTCTTTTAGAAATTGGAAGCAGTCAAATACCTCATAAATACATTTTTTGTAAAGTTGAGGGGCAAAATCAAAATCAAAATCAAAATCAAAGTCAATATCAATTTCAATTTCAACTCTCCACAACTTTTTGACTATTGACTATTGATTTGACTTGATTTGTTTCTTACTTACTAATTTGTAATTTGTATCTCTTTGCCTTGTGTCTTGTGTCTTCTGTCTCATTTACTTTCATACTCGTAAAAAGTATCCACAAGGTAAACAATGTGAGGAATCAAGTGAGAAAAGAGAAGAGTAAAAGCCTCTAGATAAATATATACGCGTAACTTGTATCAAAATGAACAAGTGTAAACCGCACAAGTTACAAGTTCTCTTTCTTTACTCGCTACCTACTGCCAAAGTTCTTTAACAGTGAATATACTCGTTATTGTATATTGTCACATTGTAGCCAGGCTGATTGTTGATGACGATATTTGACTACAAAGCGCAATTTTTATTCAATATTAAATTCTACTACGCTATAAAAAAGCATGAATACAAGATACAAGAAGCATTGAAAAATATTAAGTATTCAAAGAAGCTTCAAAAGAAAATGGGCAATGTGCATACACACTATACAAAAGTCACAAGTCAAGACTCAAGACGGAGAAGCTTTTGCTAATGAACAACAAAAGCTGATGAGTTAATATTAATGACTTTGGTGTTATCTAGCGTGACTTGTTCCTTTTCATTTCACTCTGTGCTCTGTGTGGAGCCTCTAACATCCAACTCAATATTTTATTCATTTTCCCGTTGGTCATCTCATCTTCATTTTTGTCTTCAAATTCAAATTCAACTTTATCCTCATCCTCATCTTCAACTTGTTCATCTCTCTCTTTCTCTCTTTCTCTCTCCTCTCTCTCTTCATTGCAACAATTAAGGAGCAAAATATGGATGAAGATATAGATTAATGCATCTTTTTGCCTGTACATTGAAAATTGAAACAGTTCAATCATACACTATAATATTATAATATACTATACTATATGCTCCTTTGGACACGTTTTTCATCCTAAATTGTGTTACAATCATGAATTTTCAATCTTTTGTAATCAGTGTCGGAAAAGTCTGTCTGTGCACTGTGCACCCTTTGTCGCTTGGTCGTGTATCCGCTAATTTATACATGTTCAATGTTCAATACACATTGTGCATTGTTGTGTATTGAGTATAGAGTATAGAGTATCAAGAATTGAGCTGAGTGTAAAATGTTTTACATAAATAAGTAAGCGACAAACTTGAGGATGATGATGATATATCTACACTACTTGGTAAATTTATGAGTTGATTACAACCATTTTCACCCCAAAAACTTTCCAAGATCAAAGCCAAGTGCTGATTGTATGTATTACTTTGTATTTTGCAGGTACGAGACTTTAAATTTTCTTATCTTGATTCTTGATTTTTCTATAAGTTTTCTACATCATCGCTGATCATTGCCCATGTAATGTACATCGGAAATCGGCAGTGTGTAAACTGTGTGTTTCTTATTTTTGTGTGTTTTCGATACCAAATAAACAGAAGTAAAAAAATACTGTGAAAATGAGACTTCAAACGATTTCCAAAATTTTGCAAAATAAGATCTGATTGCAGTTTAGCATGAAAATTGACTAAAAGTCAGGACTTTGTAAAGTTCTCTTGATTCATGAGTTCATAGACTAAATTGTAATTTGTATTAATTACGGCGACTAGAGAGAAAGTTGTATCAAATATTTATAATGCAGATACAGATATCCCGTAAAGTGGGGAAATAATTGAGTAAGATTCATCATTGAACTCAAATCAAACCATTAGAAATTAGAAGTAGGAATGGTAAGATGACTGAACCGGAAGATACATGTAATCATGGCTAAATAACTAAATGGTTGTTAAATCCCCCAAAAAAATCGCCACAAACTAATTTTTTATTTATGACTGATTGCGAAAAAAGGTACAATAGGTTTGGATTTTTGATTTTACATAACCTCACATAAATGGATAATAGAAAATAATTAGCACAGATCACCAAAATCCCAAATCCAAATCCATGTAATCATTCATGTATCTCGATCTCAATAGTGATCTTAAATTAAGACCTTTTTTCGGATTTTAATTTGCAGGTTCTTTGGAAAAACATTTAGATCTTTAGACTGTTTTTGTTATGTTATTATCTACTTATTTCTATTAGGCAAGCTAAACTTTTCTAAACGGATAACTGTGCCGTGTGCACTCTTCGTGTGAAATTTTGTCTCTTCTATTCTTTTCTCTCTTCTCATCTCGAACATCATACATATCTAAATATGTATGTCTTCACTCCAATCTCACCTCTATCTGCATCTGCATCTGTATAATTTTTATCTAAAATGAGTTCCTTCATGATAGACATGGAGATTGTGATAGTGATAGGGATGGCGATTGAGAATTTAGATAGTGTTGAGAAATGCTCTGCACGTTTTTTCCAGCCCATTTCATTCACATTTTCGTGTCTTCCTCTTTTCTGCTCCTTCGTCATTTTCATCTCTCATCTCTCATCGTCTTAATTTGTTGACCCACCTTTTGAGTTTTGAAGTTTCAGGGAAGAGAAGCCTTCATTCTGAATTCTTTAACATTCATCATTTATCATCCACAAACATTTGAGGCACAATGTATACTGTATACTGTGTGCACTTTTTATATTATTACGGTACAGGACAGATTGGCAAACTTTTTTCAAATGCATTTCAGCATCACTATTAGCATTTCGGGTCAGAACGTTTGAGTTTTGAGATTCGAGATTCAAGTAATTCAACGATAGTAATTAAACTTTTGTTGAGCTTTCAATCTGTGTAAAATGTACAATATAAAAACAGATTGTCATTGGAATTCTCATTGTCATTGCCGTTCCATTTCATTTTCTTTACGTAAAATAAAACCAACAAAATCACGGAAAGGAGTAAAAAATTCCTCTCATGTACGAAAAATCCATCAAAAAAACCAAGGTGTGAAAAAGAAGATGACTTATTTTGTAACACTCATCTTTGTAATTAAAAGATTCACCAACATCATCATCATCATTTCCTTGTAGACTGTAGACAAGCAGGCATACGAATAAAGAATACAGACATTATGAGATTAAATGATAAAATAAAAAGTTTCATCCTAATTCCAACTCTCTTAATAGAACAACAGGGATTGAAGCTTGAAGCAATGATGAAAGTGTCACTGCTCATTCATTCAAGTGTCTTAATCAGATAATCGTAGTAGTATTTTAGTAGTTTTGGGCCAAACCAAAATAAAGACAATGATGTACCAAAAACCTCAAAAGCCTACACAGAAACTAAATAAATAAATAAATGTTCAGATGATGTAGATTTGGGATCACAGTTATTTATTTATTTATTTATAGATTTTTTGATACTGTGTGCAGTGTACAGAGTGTATCTATAAAAGAAAGTCGAAAATATATACACAAATGTACATATATATGGTACACGTGTGTGAAATGAAAGGTTAATGATGTGGCAAATGCCAACTAATAATGATAATAATAAATAATAAAACAGTAATAATTCTTCCATCTCCATCTCTATTTATTCTGTCCACACCTGATTTATTTATCTTTACATGTGTAGAACTGTCTCTCTCTCTTTCGTTGACTCAATTATTCTAATCTCTACCTTGTTTCAGCTTTTAATGCCTATACTTATGAGACCTGTCGTTAGACTTTATAATGTAGAATAACAAATGATATCTATAAACTAAAAAGTCTAAAATGTTCAAAGATTCTCTTTATACTATTTACACTTTACACTGTCACCGTACAAAGTACAAAGCAAACAGTCATTACGATGTGAGATATTAAAGTTTTCCCCTTCTACAGATAGTCTAATTCAATTTCATTTGAAGAAAGATAATGCAGTCAGCTGACAATTTTCTAAATCAAATAAATGGTAAATTATTGTAAATCAAAAGATAAAAAGATAAAGATAGTGAATATGTATAGTAATATGTGGAATGTGAACCTTACTGTACGGATCAAGATGAAAATAAAAGGAGTATAATTTAGTGAGTGCTCTAGTGTTCTACTCTACTAAAAGAAAAGAGAGGAAGAGCAGATCAGAGCAGAGCACAGCATGAGTCCTAAATACTTTGAAATGAATAATTGTTATTACACATAATTCAACATGAAACATTGCATTTGGATTTGGGATTTGTGATGGCACGGGTCACAGGTCAAAGGTTAGGTGAATTCGCATTTGAAATCCATTTTCTAATGTATTTTTAACGATGACTTGGACTTTAATCTCCCTCTATTATTATATTATTATTTTGTTACTTTATATCAGAGTCAGAGTCATGAAATTGAACAAGAAAAGGGAGAAGAAGAATGATCGTTAATCAAACATCAGACCTCTACCTGCCCACACATTTCCAGTCCAACACAAACTCAAGACTCAAGACTCAAGACACAAGACACAAAACATAAACCATGAACCATGAATCATGAGCATGTTTGTATTTTGTAACCTGTGGAAAGTACCCACAATTTATGTTTGTAGTTTGTAGTTTCTTCTGTACATGATGACAATGATGGCTGATGACTGTTGACAGGAAAAGTCGGATCTCACTTGTACCTAGTAAATTATGCATGAAATATGGAGTATGGAGTTTGGAGTTTAGAATATATGGACAAATGAACATGTTTAAAAAGAGAGACGACAAAGTACAAGCACAACAGCAACATGAACAGCAAAAGCAAAAGTACACTTTAAACTGTAACTGTAAAATACTGAATTTGGTGTTGGGTGGGCGTAAACATATTATCATTAAGATTATTATTATTATTATTGTATTATGAAAATAAATAGAGAGTGAAATGAAATGGATTTAAAGGATCAAGACAAGACAAAAAGAGACAAATGATGCACACGGAGAAGAGGAATATCATGTATTCTGTTGCATGTTGCATGTGCAGAGAGTAAAGAGTAAAGGGTAAAGATGAACAAATTACAGATTACATTAGCGAGGATGCTATCGTGTAAAATGGCGTGTATTATGACTAATCGTCATTCTGATTTCTGATTTCTCTCTGTATCAATCGATCACTAGGACTTGTCTTTTGACTTTTGGCGTTTGGCGTTTGACTTGATGCTGTGACTGGGTTACTGTAACTCTGTACCTCTGTAACTCTTTACTCTGTAAAAACACACAACTCCACGTTTGCTCCACGTAACTTTAGTCACCGCTCACCTGCGGGAGGAAAATCTCTACATAGATTTAAATTAAACACCCTGCCAAATGCCAAAAAAACTTGATCGTGGATGGTGGACAAGCCACAAGACACACAATATTTGCCAAAAAGTTACAAGTTTGTATTTTTTTAAAGAACAGCAAATTTTCTTGCATATATTACAGTACATGCATTTTACATGTAGTATGTAGTATAAGGTATACTCTATAATTCTGTGCACTTTTTTTTCTAAATAGTAAAGCTGCAAGTCAGATACAAGATACAAGTATATGACATATGACTTGTTTCTAGTTGCTAATGGCTCTGTGCCAAAATCTCACTATCCATCCGTCCGTCCGTCCATCCATCTGATTGATATCTGATGTGAGTAGAAGATATTTGCATGTAATTTCACCCTAGAGAATCCTCCTCTCTTTTCAATCCCAATCCAAATCCAAATCCCAATCTCTCTATCTCTTTCTTTATCCTTCTAATAATGTAGATGAGGATGAAATTTGCAAATAATTATACAGTTTTGAGAATTGAGAAGACTTATTATGTTTGTAGTTTGTAGTGTATTTCTTCTACACTTGCACTTATACTCTATATTTCCTGTGTGTATAGAAGTTTTGCACTCAATTCAGAAAATTTGCGCGGATAGCATCTTCAATCTTCTAACTGATACTGGTAATTTGTACTATGCCTCATCCTCGTTCTTCATGTAATGTCTAATGTCTAGTATCTCTTTGTTTAAAATATACAAGTTGGGCTGTATTCACAATTCACAATTATTGTAATTGTATCAATAGTTCAACTGATACACTGTAGAAAAATATACCTTCATTTATAAATCCAGACTGTATACTGTATACTGTATTATATGGATGTATGAAATATATCTTTTACACTCTCCGATAAAGTTCAGAATAAAAGGTTCTTTTTGGAGCATCTCCATTATAAATGCATGTAGCAGAGATGCTCCAAAAGTCCATTTTTTCTGTTAATTCTGAGAGTGTAGCTAACGGCTAATATTTGTGCAAAATAAGTATAATGATAGAGAGCACTCTACCGTCTACAGTCTACAGTCTGCCGTCTATAGTAATCATAATAAACGATGCGCACAGATCCAAAGCTTGTAATTTGTAATGAAAACAAAAACAAATCATTAAAACGGTACATGCATCTTCAAAGTTTAAACTCATCATTCATAATGAAAGTACATACTTGTAGTTGAACATACAAAGTACAAAGTATGATGCATCAGACATCACACGTGGGCACATTTTACTGTAATTCTTTTCTAAGCTCTACATAAACGGGAAAATTTCCTTGTTTGGTAAAAAAAACTTTTATAAAACTGTGAATGACTAAATGAATGAATGGATGAATATTGTTCATGTATGGTAAAATCGAAAATTGAAAAATGGAAATGGAAATGGAAAATGGACAAGGGGCATTTGCTATAATCCAAGCCAAAATCAATCCAAAACATGAGAAATCTACATACAATATTGTTCCTCTTGGTACTAAACACCTTTTACCTTTAACTAAAAGGATAAAATAAAGGAGATAATCTACATGTTAATCTTTTTGATTTTTTTTATACAGCATTAAACACAATATAACTTTTTAAGTTTGTATTTTATATGCAGTAAGCACAGTAAGTCGTTAGAAAGGTTTATTCACGAAAAAATGTCTCATTTTTCAATTTTATTAGTTTCCTTCCCTTTCCCAAGATTGTTCAGATATAATCCAAAAGACACACGACAAAGTACATCAAGTTGGGAGTTTGGTTTATCATTTATGATCGATTTTTACTTATTGGAAATCCATGGAAATTGTAGGGTTGAGGATGATTTAAGTGACTTCCGTATTTTTATGGAGCATAGATTAGTTCAAAGTACAAACTGCAATGTAGATACTACGCACAAACTCTATTGTCTGTAGCATATACAAAAACTTGTAAACAAATTTAAATTACCTCGTTAAATCATGACCATGTGTCTTGAGTCTTTGGAGTCTTTTGAGTTTTGAATATATCTATTATCTATTCATTTTCATTCTTTTTGAATATTTCGTATGTGGTCTCATCTGCCTTTTACCTTTTACTGACAAAATTTTCTACAAATTGAATTATTAAGATCACAGATCATCCCAGATCCCAGATCCAAGATTAAAGCATACCCATGAGCCATGAACAGCACATTATAATAATGATGGTGATAAGAAAGAGAACGAGAACAAGAGGAATATCACAGTGTTTCATCTTCATCTTCCTCTCACATTTTTCCAATAAAGCTTGTCAAATGTTAAGTGTACTTGTACTTTGTGCGTACTTGAAACTTGAACACAAATTCTGATGTGAACTGTGAATCGTGGAGAAATATAAAATATACAATGTAAAAGGTACACAGGGAAAAGCAAGAAAATCAATTCATATAACATGTAAGGTGAATGACCCAAGTATGATCTATTATCTATTATCTATAAGCTATTAACATGCAAATAAGTTCAAAAATAGAAAATTTCACCTTTGATTTCCCACCAGGTCAAAATTCTCGACATTTTATTGAAAATGGAAAATTGAAAACTAAACATGATGTAGTATTACTTTTACTATTTACGATTTACGATTTATGATGCACATGTAGAATATGTGCTTTAACTCTCTATGAATAATGAGGCTAAATTTTACCACAAATTAACATTAACACTAACCACACTCATTTACATTGTACATTCTGCAAAGTAATTAAGAACGGAGAATGCAGAAAAGGACCAAGTTTAACGGTCATCGTTCATCGGTCAACCTGGTTACTGGTTACCGTTCAGGATTCAAGATTCAACAAGCTAATGTTTCTTGAGTCTTCAGATCGTGGATCGTAGGACAGTTTGTAATATCAAATCTACTTTTTTTGTCATCACGACTCACAATGCTCAAATCTCTATTCTCTATTCACAATTTGAATTCGAATTCGCTACTCGAATCTCGAATGATTTGGTCAAGGAAATAAAAACAAAATAAATAAATAAAACAAGACACAAAAGACAAACAGATATTCAGCAGAGAGAGAGAGAGAGAGATGGATGAAAACTTGTTCTACTGTTTCTAATGGGTATCTAATATCAGTTTGTGACAAGTTGATGGTTTGTCAGTAGTCAGGAGTCAGGAGTGAGATGTTTGTATTTTTTTATCCTTCTCCTTCTCTTTAATCATTAATTGTTGCTCTTCCTCTTTTTTTAATTCATCTATAAAACACACGATGAACGATGAACGATGTACGATGCACGATTTGCCTTTCCAACCCAAATACAATAAGCACTTTTTAATTTTTTATAATAATAAAACAATTATTATTATTCTTATTATTACTATTGTTTTACACGAGAATTCCATATTCTATATTCTATTCAAGTTCACGAGGGCAAATGATAATATATTTATTTATTAAATTAAGGACGATGGTTCAAAAAACACATACACACGACAAATATTACATACCAACCACCAACACATAGCATACACAGACGCCTAAAGTGACTTTCACCCATCATTTACAGATAAAAGATAGGTATATGTAATACTTTTATACTTTTGTACTTTGCGAATGGTAATTAAAGACAAAAAAAAAGTCTAAAGTTCCGTAATGCACGACCTGGTTAATTAATTAATTATGTGAATGGTGAATGGTGAATGGAAAATAGATGAATAATTACAACTTTGCGAGTTGTATAATACCCAACTAAAAAGTATCATGATATTTTAAATTCAATTATAAAATGAACATTAGTGAATTTTCTCACAAAGAAAAAAAAGATGTGTAACGACTTCCGGAGCTGAAGATGGGAGTTTTGAGTTTTGCCGATTGTCTCACAATTCAAAAAATGGTTCATCTGCTTTTTTCACTCGTGACTTGTGACTAGCATTTGACTCGTACATATTACATATTATACTCACACTTAAATAAATGTGACTGTGAGAGCTTTTTGTCGGGATTTGACGGAAGGGCTTTTGACTTTTGCATTTTCAAGTCAAGTCGAGTCTTCTAATTAAATGCGTAAACTATAGGAACTGGGACAGTCCGTTATTATGTAAGAGACTTGTATTCACAATTGTATTTGTATTTTGATAACTGATACACATTTACATTTGGTACTTGAGACTCTCGAGACTCGAGACAAAAAGGAGAAGGATGACTTAAAAAAAAGTTATAAAATTATCAGCTTATTATCCACAGGGTGAGTTTTGTGTGTTGTGAGTTGACTTTTGACTTGAATCTTGAATCTTGAATCTTGAGTACGATGTAAAGTGTGGAGTAAAAGAGTAAAACCAGTATTATTACTTTACTGGTCTAGAGTATAAAGTATTTACTTGTAAGTATAGTGAAGTTGTGGCTGTAAGTTACTGATGGATTGTCATTGCCTGAGTTCTGAGTTGCCATAAGCTGTACGATAATATATAGGTAAAATAAATCCGTATGATTGACGACTGAAGACTAAAGACTGACGATTGACGATGAGAAACTAGAAAATGGAAAAACCAGTCTATATTCTATTTTCTATATTATTATGTATCCACAATCCACAATCTACAACTCAAAGTCGTCCTAGACACGTTTTACTTCTTACTTCTTTCCGTGTTTATTTTCCTCCCCTCTGCTGCTCCATGTTCAGCTCATTGACAATGATAATAAAACCAATGCATCTATCTATTGTTGTTCAAGTAGTACTGTTCAAGTTGTATACATATATCTTTGAAGGGAATCGGGAATAAAACGATATAAAAATTTTATATGTATTTTATAATAAAATACATGAAATACAAGTACAAATACAAATACGTTACCCACACAAAAAATACAAGGCACAAGACACACATGTACTCTTTTGCATTCATCTAACATGACATCACAGCTTATATTATTATACATTATATATATTATAATACATTTCATGACTTATGGAATGAAAAAAATCTAACCCAATGACTCTGTTTCACCTTTGTTATCCCTAACCTCAACAATAAATTATGCAACCGATACGTTTTCATTTATTTTTTTCTTCAATGATTCAATATTCAATCTTCAATCCTTTGAGTTTTTAGTGTAGTCACATATCACACCATTTAACCATTTACAATTTACCATTTACACAAAATAAAGGAAACCTGAAGTAAGCTCTAAATGTTGTAAAACCCCTTCCCCCCAAAAAATCATTTTATTAGGCGTAAACTATCATATTTTCAAATACCGCAAATAAGAAAACAAATAATACATAATACATGGATAGATAATCACATAATTTATTTGTAAAAAGATACATGTAAAAAACTAAATGGAGCAATTTGTTCTAATTTATGATTCAGGGAGCATTATTATAAATTATAACGGTGATGATATATTGTATCTTGTATATTACATATTACACACTTCGTTCTCCCGACTTATAAATAAATAAATAAAGAAGCGGACGTGTTCATCACAAAGAGACGAGTGATTATGGCTTGCGACTCGCTTCAAATTACGGTGACAGTGAGCAGAATACATCTGTCAGTTGTCAGCTTATGTACCGAATACTGAATGACATTCTAATACTTATATCACGCCCACATGAATACAACTACATAAAATCATGATTGCGTAAACTGTTGAGTATTGAGTATTTTTACTGTACATCATGAGAATGAGAAAGGAGGATTCTAAAGAAAATCTATTACCTACCCATTTACTACGGTATATGAATAAAAGGAAATAAATACTCTCAATAATAATTCCCCAATGGACTATAATACCGAATTATAATTTAAACTAAGTACAATAAAATTATTATTATTACACAGGACGTGTCTTTCTTTCAAGCTTCAGTTTGATCTTGAATGTTGAATTGAATACATATGTAACATCTACTGTAACTTTTTCATAGTGTTTTTCTACCTTCCTTTGTACAAGATTGTAAATTGTAGTACAATAAAAAAAAGATGAGTGTAAAATGCAAAATGTACAGTGTACATTGTACCGTATGACATTGCAAAAGATGATACAAACGAACTACAAAATACAAAATACAAAAACTAAGGTCAGCAGTGTCATCCCAAAATTACGTGCATTACGTGCCATTCATAAAATGGGTCGAGATTTGAGATTCGAGAAAATTACAAAAAACCTATTAGTATCAGGTATCAAGGATATTTACATAAACCAATTACTGTACAGTTGAATCTAACAAAATAAAAAGGAATTCACAACTTACAATACAAAATGGACTATATAAAGTATAAAGTCAATTCTCAAATTATTGTAGCTCTTGATTTTGGATGTTAAATTGTGGATAGTTTTTTTTTATCTATGGGTAAAGCTTTGCTTGTTCCTTGCTTGTTGTTTGCTGTTTGTTGTGTAGTTTTTTCAGTTTGTCGTACATAATACATTACACTTTACTTTTTACACTCTCCTCATTCCATACAGATTGAAGATTGAAGATCGGGTAGAGCAGAGCACATTGAACTTTGCAAATTGCCATTTCATGTCATGCCTCAAAAGTCTTCTTTTCAAGTTCAGTTAAATTTGGATTTGGATTTCTTAAGTCTCTGTCTCTGACTCTAGTCTCTAGTCTCTAAATTTAAAGATACAATGAGCTTCTATTGTACACACACACACGAATAAGAGCTCCAAACTCTAAAGTGCAAACTAAACCAAACCACAGAAAGACAGTTTACACAGAGTACAGAAGCAGAAGCAGAGGAAAAGGAAAAGAAGGAGACTATGACTATGACAAACATTGAGCATTGAGAGTTGAGAATTGAGAATAGAGACAAAGTAGGAACCAGCTGTTCATCCATTTAACTTAATGGCAAAACAATAACATGGCATAACATACCTCCTCAAAATCCTCAATACAGAATACAGATATCCGTCTCACACAATACCTTCAATCTCTCAAAACAAAACTCACAAACTACGCACAATACTCAATAGATTATGTACACATTTGTATCTGTAAGACAGCACAGAGGGGAAATATAATAATGTGTGTTAAAAACCCCCAAAAAGTCCTCATCATAGAAAGTACCTTTTCGTACATACAGCATAAAACATATACTTTTTATTATATTATACAATACAATAATATACAAAACACATATTATTTCGGTACAGGGTGTGTTTTCATTCGGATTCTGAATTCTGAAAGAGTCTGTTTGGATTTATAGTTTGGTATGTATTATAAATATAGTGATGGTGGTTTCGTGCAATTTGTAGTCGTGACTCTTGATTCTTGATGAATTCCCTCTCATTCATTTATTCATATGGGAAATGCAGGATGCAAAATACTTGTAGCTAAATGAAGAAACGTAATTCATTCATTCTTATTTTTTGTCTAAATTATGCTATACATTTCCTCATGCTATTACGGTAAAAATTGTGTTTATATATTGTATTTTATATGAACAATTTACACAGGAACTGATCATTTGTAAGCTAAACTGTAAACTGTAAACACCAAATTTCCTGTGTGCATTATTGTTTATGAATTTAGAATTTTGATTGCATATTGTAGATTGAAAGCCAATTTAGATTTAGATTTTTAGGTGCGTATACATTCAAATTTCCTCCGGTTTTAAAATTCCCCTCAAATCTCAAGAAAGAGGAGAAGAGTTGGCAGAAAAGTTGGAAAGTCAGAGTTGTGTAACGGGAATTTGTGTACAAATTTTGAAGGAGAAGGAGAAGCCTCCTCATCATCAGAAGAAAAGAAGAAGAAGAAGAGTGAGAAAAGAATAGTGGGCGGTAGGTGGTAGGTGATATTGTGAATTGTATATTATGTGTAGAAAAGGACGGATATGACTTTGATGAAGGTAATGAAGATGTGTATATATTGTACATGGTACATTGTACAACTAATGAAATCAAGAGAATAAAAGAGGGAGAAAAAAAAGCAAGATGTTCACTTACAACTGTCCAGATTGAGTGATCTTTGTCTCCTGAGGGATTCTGGAGGGCGTCGGAGTGCCGAGGAATTTTTACAGTTGGCCAAACAATGAACTGAATTGTTGCCGTTAGGACTGTTGGGATTTTGATTTGGACTTGAGTTTGGATTTGGATTTGGATTTCCAGGAGAACTACTCGTCGCCACCCAAGGCAAGTACCAGTCATTATTATCCTGCATCACGTACCAGTATGCCTGTAGCAAAAAATGAAAGAAAAAAAACATTATTACAACTTATATTTCATACTTTATACACTTGATTCATTTTTTTTTTCATATTTCTTTTACTTTTTTTTCAAACATGATGACAAGACACAAAATGTCTAGCTTTACGCATTGACTTTTGCTTCAAGTTGTCACGAGTCGAATTCGAATTCGAATTGGAATTTGAATTTTTACAAGTACATAGATTCATTACAAGTTTTACATAAACATAAAATACAATGTGTATGATGCATAATACATGCGGAGGGATGAACAGAATTTTGCATAATGTTTATTAAACATTACAACGTAATTACACATTACACACTGTGTGTAGAAAAACATGAGGGATTCATTCAATTAGTCATGTCTTCTATTCAACTTTCATTCAAAACTCAAATTTCAAAATGTATGTAACAAGCATGTTATCAAAATGATAAGGGTGTAGAATACATGAGAACAGCTATAAAAAACAGCAAAAAGACAGGCTGAAATTCGAAGAACGAGTGTGAAAAAGCTTGTCATTTTGTAATTTGCACATGTGGAAATGGAAACCTATAACAAAAAATCCACAATTCAAAATATCTTCTTCCTTTTGTAGTATCAAGAATCAATAGAAAGGATAAAGAGTTTTTGCCTAGTGTGTAACTCTTGAATTTCTCATGACAGTTACTCCCTAAAACTAAGAAGCATTCAAAAAACTGAAATGACAGCGGACAGGGAGAACTTGTTCAAAAAAGTAATGAAAAAGGGAGAATGTTAACTAAATGAATGGAAAGGAATTATAGCCTTGACCCTTTGGTTCGTCCGGGCTGGTATGCATGGAATTTTATTTTTTTTCCAAAATCTAATGACAAAACTATAATATGTGCCGTGTCCCAAGTATGTAATGTATGTAGGGTGTAGGATATGATGTGCATTCACTTATGATTTTGAGACAGAAATCTTAAGATTAAAGTATTTATCACAAAGTTTTTCCCTTTTTACTTCACTTTTTGGATTTTTATCCGTGCAATTAGTGGATGCAGTGCTATTCCAAGAGAAAAATGTCTCTTTCTAGGTTTTAGTGGAGAGAAAAAAATTAATCTGACTTAGTTTTTGATTTATTATGTAATTTTTCCCTCTTCCCGCAGACGATGATTCCAAATTCCGACAAAAAGTTTTAATGTCTACATTCTGGATTCTGGGATAAGCTGCATCCGTATCCGATTCACCTTTTTTCTGTTAATACTGTACTCTTTCCTCTTTTTCCATTCTCTTCTTTTTGGGTTTTGAGCACGTATATCATCTATCATATATCACGTTATCAAGGAGCATGTACATTGTACAATGTACAATTTACAGGTATTTAGTAAGGGAGTTAAATCATGAGTAATGCTTTCCACACTCTGTAAGTATTTCTTTCTTTGGTTTTGGTTTTGGTTGTTCAACTCATCCGTGAGCCACCGGATAAAATTAAATGTCAACTTGAAATCACTACTCCACCCACATTTAACTCGTCATCCTCACCATCTCTACAATCTGCAGTCTGCAATCTGCAATGGCATCTGATTACTATAGAATCTGCATAGTTTTTTCCTTTTTGCAGATGTAGAGAGAGAGAGAAAAGACAGGAAGCGACAAAGTAATCTTTTCTCATCCACTAATCATTGATCATTGATTTCTATAGACTTTTGATTTCATCTATGAGTAAAGACGATGAAAATGACAATCACAACCACTAGCAATGATACTGCAGATATACTGAACATCAGTATTCTAGATACATGTAGGACTGAAGATTCAGGATACAGGATGCAGTACAGTAATAAAGCAGGAAACCAAGACGAAAAAGAATGAAAACAAAAAGTGTACATTGGACTTATCAAGTGTCAAGTATTAAGTATTGAGGATCGAGTATCAAGTATCGAGTACAAGTCATCATCAGGATTCAGGTGTGAACAAAGAAAAAAACCGAATCTAATCTGCAAAAATATCTATACTGATTTCCAGAGAATGCAAAAACCCAGGGTTTTTCCTTTTTGCTTGGGTTTTTGGGTAATTGGGTTTTTTGGGCAATTGGGTTTTACTGGGTTTTTCCTACGCCATCTACCATGAAAAAACTAGTACTACATATTTAATACATAGGAAAAACCCAATTACCCAAAAACCCAGTGGGTTTTTGCTTTTTTCGATACCCAAAAACCCAGAAAAACCCAATTACCCAAAAACCCAAAAACCCAACCTGGCATACTCTGCTGATTTCTGATACTCACTCTTCACTGTGAACCACATTCACACAGAAGGCAGAACATTTGTAAAATGTAAGACCATATCAAAAGGATCAGAACTCAAAACTCAAAACTGAAAAGGAAAAGTATTTCACTTAAACTTTTATTTATTTAGTATGCCGTGTGATGCGTGCTGTGTTCTGTGTTCTGTTTAGGGGTAAAACTAATAGTAAATATTAAACAGTAAGTGATGAAAGAACGATGAAAAAAGAAAAAAAAACAAGGCCATGATGAACAACCCACCACCAAACTTCAAACACCAAACACTGGGCAAAAAATTTCATATTTTTGCATCTACAATCTACAATTCACAATCCACACTCAAGACATTGAATTCCTGTCTCTTTAACATTGAGTGATTGTTTTTTTTTACATATGAACTTGTGTGTCTTGTGTCTTCAGTTTTGAGTATGATTATTTCAATAGCTTTCATATTTGGATATTTGGTGTACAGTTGGATTTGTGCAAACAGTTTAATTTACTCAGTTTACCCTCATTTTACGATAGTTTTTATCAGCATCAAAAGGGAACTTAGCCTAAAGTTGCTGTGTTCTCACCACAACCATTTTCTCAACTTATACTCGTCTTTTTCGCCAGTGTACAATATACAATATACAAAGGTGTCATCACACATTTATGGTACACAATTTACAGAAAACAGAAAACACACTCCACATTCTACAAAATATGCGTGCGCTCCCAAACACAAAAAGACAAACTCAAAAGGAGAGACATCCCGAGCAAAACTGAGGGATGGCGTCCTATGGGTTGCTCCCATGGGAAGAATCAATCAGACTATCAGACGTTTTCTCATTGATTCCTCCCATAGCGCGCGTTCCATGAGATCCCATGGACTCTCATGGACTACGTTCCATGAGCAAAAATAAGAAACCGCTCCATGGGAAAAGTACAAAAAAATTCTTATAGGCGAAAATCCGGAATAGAACCATAGCCTCTGTTTTAATTCTTTCTCGCTCTCCCTAAAATCAAACGCTCTACCTACTGGACCACTTGGTCTTACTTTTTTGTCCCTGAAACAAAACTGGACTACATTCTACTCCCTACACTGTAGTACTTGTAAAATTTTTAGGAGAGTGTGAAACTCATCCACACATGTAATTACTACAAAGTATTGAGACAAAAAGACATAACGTATTACTCTAAATTTTCATGTATTTAGGTTTCAATAAAATTAAAATATTAATTTGCCTTTATATGAAACATTTATCACATCGATTTCTATTTACAAGAAAATAAAAAGTGTGTGCTTCTCTTGATCTATGTTTATAAACTTCTATGTAATATTTTTGAATTTAAAATGCTTTTTTATATAAATTTGTATCTAGAATCTAGGCATGATACAAAATAATACACATATTTTATACATATGTACAATATAGTATTACTGATTAAAAGTTCTTTTATGTGATATATCATGATCTTTTCGATCGTAGTTTTGATTTTAACGCCCCCATCAAATAAAACTAATTATATTTAAATGTTAAAAAGTCCCTTTTATTTTAAATTAAAACACCAAAATGCGCAAAGTGTAGAAAAAAAGTTCGGACTACGAAAATGTCTGATGAGAAATTGTTTGCACTTTTCTCAAATGGGACGCCATGAGATCTTTAGGACGTAAACCCGCAAGTATCCCATAAGAAGCTTTCTGTAGGGCGCTCATGAGCTCCCATCAGATTTTTATGAATAAATTCTCAATGCGTGAATTCTCATGAGATCCCAATCCAGAGTAACGTTCGGGATACTTTTCAACACTCTTGATAAACTTGACTCAAATTCAGATTCAGTTTTCATTTGTCATGGTTTTTCAAACCATTTTTATTCTCACACTAAATCTTTCCATCTATTGCTGTTGTACAGCATGTAATGATAGTAGACAGTAGGTTAACCAAACGTGCTATAAAAATCACGATGAAAGATGAAAAGTAAAAAAAAAGAAGAAGCTTGCTACTTTTTTCCTTTTTTAACCTGTACTCTGTGCTCAATTGCACTTCCAAATTTTCATTTTCATAAATAAATACTAAATTATATAGATACACAAAAATGTTTAAAATTCAACCTGAAACCGAAAAGGAAAGTTCAAAATACCAGTTTCCTTTACAATTATCATTAAAACAATACGACTGCGATTTCCGTTTGCTTTGCTCTCATTTCTCATTTTCATGAACCAACAAAAGATGCGGAAAAAACAAGGGAAAACTATTAAAATATCTGTACACAAACTCTCGGTATAATTTAATAATTTTTTTCTTGAACATGTTTAAAAAAGGTTTTCCATTTTGCATTCTTTTTCTTTGTCATTATGTCTGGGTTCTGGGGTCCTTGAGCTCATTCATTCAACGGCAACGGTAGAATACACAATACAGATAAAATGGCAGTCATAATACGGCAAGTAACAAATAGCAAAAAAACCAGCGTGTACTGGCTGAAGATGATGATGATGCACTAGACATTAAGTCTTCGGTATATATTATATATCATGCAAAAGCTAGTAATCCCTCGGTATACTGTATACAACGTACATAGGCACTCGTAATGTAATATTGTGGCTGTGGCTGTATCTTTTTGCTTTTTGCGGCATACGACAACGATTTATGATTATTTCTATAGGAAAGTGAAATGTAAAAATAACAGATGAGGATCAAAAGTATTCAAGTATAAAAGTTTTTAGGAAAGATGCGTCTTTTGAATCTACATGTATATTTTATATTGTATATGCATAATATAGATTTTACATAGAATCAACCAAAGCCGCCATTAAAAGATGAGAAGGAGTAAAATGAGTGTGTGTATAGATAAACACATGAAAAAAAATATAAAGACGGAGTAGTAAAGGAAAGATTCGCGATACCGTTTACTTCAATGTTTGAACTCAAAACTCCAAGCTCAAAACTAAAACTTAAAGCCGCTCCATCCAAAGCTCGCTAAAACCAAAAAGCGCTTAAGTTTCATTTTCGTTTTCAATTTCAATTTTCAGGGTGACAGAGAACAGACTTTTAGGCAGGGATAAAGAATAAAGATGATGCACACATTTTCTTTCACCTTTTCTTTTACATAAGAATATATGAATGTTGAAAAGGAAAGGAACTACTAAACCCCCCAAAAAAAATTACTGTCAACCTTAAACTCGAAAAGAAGCTTTTTATTCTTTCTTCATTTTTTTCCACTTTATAATTCAATTAATGAAATCTTTTCCCCTTTTATTAAATGGTTAAAGGTGATGATTTATGTGTGAATGTCGTGCGTCTCATTCCCTATAAACAAAAAGAAAAAAGCTTTTTTGTATGTATGTTTGTGTCTTTGGAACAAAAAAAGCTGTGTGACATCTACATTTACCATTTACACTTTTAGCCTTTTATCCTTTGACCCAAACAGCAATTTTTCACTTTTCATTTTTCATAAATGAAAATCACAAGTCCCCAGGTACAATATTATAGAAGTCACAAGCCGCAACCTTTGTGTTTTTTTTTTTTAGTTTTTTATCACATGGTCTTAATCTATGTCGTTCATTTTCTATTTTTACAACACAATGTAAAGAGTAAAGAGCTGTGAGAATTATGGAAAAAAGAGATGCCATCAGATCGGATCAATTCAATTATGAATTAGGTCAATGTCACATGATTTTCATCCTCATTTTGATTATATGTATTTTTTCTCTTTTTAGAATATTTATAAGATGTAAAATGGAGACATGCTTTACATTTTATCACTCATGATTTAGCAACACACCGTAAATATGGATTTTTAAGAGACTGCAGGTGTAAAATCTGGGTTAGAGGTGAAGTGAAAAATAGATCATGTTTTTATCATTTACAATATACACTGTACATGGCTCCAGCTCTTTGCTGGAACTGCTATTGATTTAAAATTTGGATCCAGCTTTTATGTTGGATTCACCAGTACTTTTAACTTTATGAGTAATATTCCTAAAAGCCCGGTATACTTTTTAACTTGCAGCTGTAGTTGTAGCTGTGTTTTCCATTTTTATCCAGGCAAACGAGAGTAAAGACTTTGTCCTAATTTTAGTGTGCAAAATTCTTTTTCAAGGTAAATACAAGAACAAAATGTTAATGTACTGTTCAGAGGTAAGCCGACGGCGTAGATTTTCTGCCTTTAATGATATTAATTGTACTTTCAACTTTTATATTTACATCTAAATATACACGCGTGTGCGTTTAACAATATGTGCAGGTGTATAAAAATATCATGTATTTTTATACTTAGATTTGGCTTTGCTATTTCTTTCATTTTTAATTGTGAACCTTTAATAGGACTTTAATTTGCATCATACAGCAAAAGGTTCATGAAGACAGATAAGTCTTTTTTTATTATTATCTAAATCTTACATAAACATTATTACGATTTTCATCGTCATTGTCATTACCATTACTATTTATGTTACACTGGCCAACTTAACTAATTGTGAGTATCAAATTTTGAGCTTAAGAAATTTTCAAGATCGTTGATGTTTTGTTGTTCGTATACATGAAATGTTTTTCGTTTTTTCAAAATGTTTGTTAAAGTTTTTAATTTGACTTTAATATTTAATATATTCTGGCCTTTTCTGTGATTAACTGAGCAAATTTCCAATCTCCAATCTACAGCCTATAATTTTCCATGATTTTGTAATGTAAACAAGTTACTGTCTTCAGTGTTCAATGACGAGAGAGAGAGAAAACAACAGTCAACAGTCTACAATCTACAGTCTAATGCCTACAATCAACGTCTCCTCGTATTTACAATTTACAATACGATTCACCATTTACCATTTATAATTCCTCGTCTCTCATCCCTCTTCCAAATTCTAAATCCTCATCAAGGAACAGTACAAATAAAACCAGAGGCACTATGCATTATTATACATTATACAGGCGTACACAATGACATGATATTAAAATATTAAATATTAAAATTTAAACGGTTTGTATAAAGTATAAATTTCTGGGGGTTTTAACTTTGAAATTTCTTTGAGCATTTGAATTTGAGTTTGAATTTCGTCATCATTATCCTTATCATTATCAGTATCATTAGAATCCTACATAACGTATAATGCATAATTTTCCATTTACTATGGTATGGATTTTACATACATCTATCCGTTTTTCATTTCAATGTCATATCACATATCAGTCAGTCATCAACAACAATCAACTGAAAATAGTAAAAGAAGAAAGGAGAAAAATACTGCTCAAAGGCCTTTTGTGATTTTTGGCTGAGTTCTGAGTTTTGAGTCCTGAGTTTACGTTACTTTTTCATACTTTAAATTTTAAGTAGAAAAATCCCGTTTATATTTTACATAATACATAATATAATAACAAACAAACAAACAACTGAAAGGCATCAGGGAAAAGTTCAAGTACTCAAATCTCCATGTACATGAGACGAGTAGGTACTTGAGCATTGAAAATTGAGCATAGCTCATTTACTCATTTACGCATCTTTTTAGTATTTAGTACTTGGAAAAGAAGAAGAAGAGGAAAGGAAAGAGCAAGTCCCGTTTTCCTTGTTCATTTTCATTTTTGATTTGAGATTTGATGATGATGAGAGACTGTGAGAAGAGGATGTAGAATGAACAAGATGAAGAGGGTAATCCATACATGATTAATAGTAATAAAATGCCCGCTGCCCAATAAATAATTCCCACCCATGGTTTCGGTTTCATGTATTACAAAGTACAAAGTACGAAGCCACAGCAGTAGAGCCTGCGGTCAAAACCAAAACCAAACCAAAGCTAAAATCTAAAATTCAGGCTTAGCCACAAAACACAAAACAAAGTACCCAAAGCTCAAAGACGAACCAAAGTACAGATACTCTTGTTCAATCACCAATGTGGAAAAATGACTTCCGCAAATGAAAAGATGAACAACGCACATGTGCATATAACATGAGAACACAATATGTAGTTCCACCTTCTATGAAATCACCTGTTATATCATATACCATAATATATGCAGGATACTTCATGTCAACGTAATTGCAAATTATAAGTTCATCTCTTCTTTTCTTCTTACTCCTTACAAAAGTATCAAAGAAAAAGCCACAGTATTTCAATTCCGTTTCATATCAAGTACCAAATATCAAAAGTCAAAACCCTTTTCTCCACCTCTATCTTTTTGATCTCTGCATAATACACAATACATTAGTTTATACAAAGGTATGTTATGTATGATGTACCTCATTCCGCTTTAGTTGTATTACGTATTATTCTTGTGCATGTAGAATGTATATATCTAAGTATTTTGAATTTTTATAGGGGTGCGATCACCAAACCCAAACTCATGTTCAAACTAAAGCTAAAGTTAAGAGAAGGATGACGTTGGATGGGAAATGGATAATTGGCAATCAGCTCTTGTTCATTTTCTCCATCTTCCCTCCAATTACAATTTATTACGTGGCTTTTCACTGTTCCCTGTTTAGTGTTCATCCCACTTCCCAGAATAAAAAGAATTCTTTTATAAGTAATCTTGAATGTTTTGTGTTTTTTGTGTTTTGCGGCCTAATGAAACAACTCCTTCTCTGATTGATTTTCTTTTTCTGTGGTACAGTCAACATTCTATTTTCTATTCAAGGGTCCTTAAGCATATATGCATATGCCATGTGCTCCTCATTTAATCAATGAGAGATGAGAGGGTGAGGTAATTTTTTACATAATAAAATACAAAAACAAATACTACATATGTATTTTTAGCTCTTCAAGCGTTTCCCTGATTTCAATGCTCAATGCTCACTCATCAACATTATTAATGATCCTGTTTTGTATCTTGTATCTTGTACCTTTTCTATTACACAATGTGTACAATGTACAAATTTCAAATGACAAATGATTATTCTTTTATTTTACCGTTCTGTACAATATAAAACTATACACTCTACACACTTGGGATTTGAGCTGAGTTTCTTACTTTGTACTTGTGTTTAACATACAGCTTAAAGTACGTTTCCACCATGTACCGTGTAACATTTTAAGATGTTACAAGTTAGAAGTATCTGTATAACTTGTAGTAGTACACGCAGATTTTTTTCTCATCTTTTATATATTATGTATGTGTGTTTTAATTATCTGTACATTGTACATGTGTTTTACACGGGAGTTGAGTACCATTAGTTAGTTCCATTATTAGTACCATTAATTATTCTACAAGAGAATCTTACTTTATACTTAATACGGCATTTGAGTTTCATCTGTGCAGTGTAGACATAACCGCATAACAGGACTGTTACTTAATGTGTCAAAAATGTATACACTAGAATCTACGGGCTATCAGCATCATACGTATATATGAAAAGCTATGGATAAAGTCGGATGAATGACTGACTCTCGCAGTACTACAGTTTTGTGTGCATATTTTACTCACGATAATACAATATGCAAAAATTGTAATTTTTTAAAGACACATTACACACTAGACACTAAACACTCATTGTTTCACCCTTCGGACAGTCATTATGTTTGTTAAGAGTGGAGATACGTCTTGAATTTAAAAACGGAATAATACATGTGGGATGGCGGCATGTTGTACATAAGTTGTAATACCGTATGCATATAATGTGATGGAAACTCTGTGATTTTAATTAACGTCCGAAAAGTACAGTACAGTATTTAACAGGGTGGTTTGCATTTGTATTTGTTATTTGTATTTATTATACATTATGCATAGTGCATACGGTGGATGATATTACACAAGTATTACACACTCATTAACGTCATTTGAATTTATTCTTTGTCGCTCTTACCTTTGGCTTTGACTGGTCATCTCCCTCCACTTCTTCTTCCGAGAGACCGAAGGAAAACATTACTGCATAGACACTTTATGCTCACACGGATATTTGATTATTGTATTCAAATTATTTTAAGCAATGTGTGTAGTGTGTACTCATTCAAGTACGCTTACTTATTTTCTACAAGGAACTTTACAAAAAAAAGATACAAGTATAAGTTGGCTACTTTGAATTTTGAGTTCTGAATCCTGAATGCAGATTTGCAAAATTTTGACACTTTGAACATTGTATATTAAGCACATGGACTTCAAGCAACTGTACACTGTACACTGTACACCAATTACCAATCACAACACACCAAACTGTAAAAATTACTTTATCCCACTTGAAATTCCCTACTGCACTTTTGATATCGATTTCAGCTTTTTTTTGTTAAAAAAACACCTTTGTAATATAGTTGCAAAAGTTCCTGTACAAAAAAACTAACTTGTCAATTTTAATAAAGAGCCTTTTTATTATTGTGCATGTTACTTTTTGTGCCTCACAAGTGAACAACTGCACAATGCACAATATGACTAATACTGATGATGCAATTAGAGTTTTCTAGTTCCTCCAAGAATTTTTGCAAGACAATTTGCATTTTCCGAATTCCAAACGACGCATGTTACTGACAATGTGACAATTTGACAAAATTCAAAATATGAGAGATTGATTACAAAAAACTCTATTGGAAAACAAGGGTCAAAACTTTGATGTCAACATCGACATAAAAGCCAAAGCCAATTACAAAGACTAAAAAAACTTGTCGTGAAGGAACCTTAAACCTAAAATGTATTTCTGATTGCATGACATTTCATGTCACTTTTCATATTCATTTTCTTGCACGAGAGTAAAAGAACAATCAACTAGAAGCTAGAAAACTACCCATGAGTATTTGTGTTTTTATCAGTTATCATCCATCGTCCAGGTTTTTCGTAGTTCGCCATTTGCAGTTTGTAGTTCGTAGAAATTATGTATGATGTGCTGAATGGAGTCTATGAATTCCATTCTGATTCATTTGATTTGATCTGATACGATCTGATCAATTTCATTTTGTGTAATTGTATGGAAAAACTAATCTTGAAGCAAATTATGTGCACTGTAAAATGTACACACACACACACAAGAAACATAACGAGTACATTTCATTCCAGTAGTTTTTGTAGAAGCAAGAGTAGTAATTAGCCTGTGTATTCTTCTGGAAGGGAGTCAACTTCAATTTGGACTTGATGCTTCAAGAACACGTTGAACTAGACGCTGTAGATTGTAGACTACAAACAGTAAACAGTGAGCAGCATGAAGAGTACAGAGTACAGAATACATGTTCAAGAATGAATGTACATTTGTTTCTCCTACGATTAATACCATTATTTTTATTATTGTCCCTGTTTGCCTCATGATGACGAGGTTTGTAAAAAAACCAAAGTAATACTTTTTATGGGAGAGGCCCACACCAGCAAACAAACAAAAATAATCAAATGTACTTGGCAGTGACAATCAAAAACCTCAAAGCTCAAGTGCACCAAATATCAAATACCAAATGACAATCTGAATCTGAATGGAGAATTAAGTGTTCAAGGAATGAATTCATATGAATATGAATCGGAGCTAAAAGTAAATATTGAATGGGAAATTCAACTATTACGTTACTCTGCATGTGCTCATGTACGTAACATTGAGACACAGGACGTATGACAATATGACAAATGTCACATCTCAAGTTTACTTTTGAGTAATATCTGCAATCTACAGCAATCTGCAGTGCGACAACGATAAATATACAATGAAAAAAATTTGTTCTTATCATCGTAAATGCTGCATTCTTAATTTCGACTCTATTTACATTTCAATTTCCGGCCTCCGGTCGTATTTGTATTTTGGTCCCTTTTCTGCTCTTCTTTAGTCAAGTTGACTCTGTTTTCTATTCTCTATTCATAAAAAATAAAACCCAAAATCAATCGAATAATAATCGATTGTTTTCTTTTAGAAATTCCAATTTATGACTTCTTGGCTCAAAACTCTTAAATATTAACGCAAAAGCTAAATTGAAAAATGATGCAAAAATTTTGGAGGCTAATAAAAAGTATTTTAAATTAAAGTTATTTTACACCGTGGCACAGTAACAGTATTTTAATTCATAATGATAATATCGTTTTTGTGTGTAATGAGTAATGAGTTGAATGACGAAATGAAAACTGAAAATGACAAATGGCGACAACAATAATCAACAAGAACCAACAATAGTAGTGACAGTGACAGCTACCAGCTACCAGCTACAGGGCAGTGACAGAACAAAAGGAACAACGGAAGGTGACAAATTTAAATTTGATATTCCATGAGGAGCCCATGTCGGCGGTCAGGAAATGAGAAAGAAAAAATGATAATGCATAAATCCATTAATGCCTCAGTATCAACGGTGAGTTGTGTCATGTCTTCAGTCTTCAGTCTTGAGATTTCAGATGTTTTCAAATAGTTAAAAATAAGAGTAAGAAAAATCATGATAATGACACAGAGTATTTGTTATTTTTGTGACTTCATCTTACTACCAATACTAACATAAAAGCTCTACAGTCATTAGTGTTGAATGAATGCATGTGTATATTCGTATCTGTACTAAAGTAGAAAAAAGTGAACAACTAATAATATCATAGATAGATACAAAATACAAAGTACACATGTACAACGTGACAAAAGAATAGCAGTGGTTCTCTGTTCTCTGATTCATTCCATGTTCAATGATATTACGTATTGCGTAAAAAAGATGGTAATAACATTTTTGTATGTCGTTGATGGCTAATGACTCAACTTCTTCTTTGTTGCTATACTTTTACCTTTTACTACTTAAACGTTCCTTGTTCCTTAAACGTTGATGAGTTAATTGAAATGATTATCCATGTACTCACATATACTATACATTCTACACCTATTTGTACAATGTATCATGTGTACTTTGTACCTTTTGCATCAGTGTCAAACTGTAAACTAATACAAACTATACAGAAGATACGTTGACCATCAAAATGTTCGTTTTTCCACGCACATTTTTCCAACACAAGCACCAGAAATTTCCCACTATCCACTGTTCATTGACCATTGTACAGAATAAAGAATACAGAAGGAAAACGGATACTTATCGTGTTAAAAACTTTTGTACACTGTACACTGTACAGTGTGTACAAATGCATTCTGGACCTTTGTTGCAAAAGAATAAATAATGGCTGGTAGCAAAGAAGCAGTTATAAAGTAACAATGACAGTGATAATGGGAAGAATGGCAAGAAAAATCATAGCTCTTGTTTATTTATTTTTCTATGTGATACTATTTACCATTTACTGTCTGTCAATACTTGATGGATGTATTGTGTTTTCTAGTGTGTATTATAAATAGTAATTGTTATGTGTGTATCTAAGATGTATGTACAATAGAAAGAACATTGCACCGTTTCTTCCATTTTTCTTGTACATAAATAAATATCCATATGTGTGTATTATGGCATGGGAATTCAAGTTGATAACATCTCACCTCCACTTTTTTTCATACATATTTACCGTGTACGGAACTCGAAAAATATTGATGTGTGGCTTGTGTCTTGTGCATAGCTAAATCAAAGTACTCTGGCAGCTGGTCTATAATTATCATCATTGTTGTTTTTGTGTTTTGTGTTTGTATTTATGGCTTTTTTCCTGCACAATGGAATGAAAATGTGAAAATGTGTGTTTTGCGTCTTTTGTTGTTAGTTTTCCTGCTTCTTCACTTGACGAATGAGAATGCCAATGCAAATGTTAAACGCTTGAGATTTGAGAAGTCATCATGAGAAAATATTTACTATTAGACACAACATAAATTATTCACAAGCAGTCTGTTTGATAATAATGATGATGATGATGATAATAGTAGAGCTTAAAAATAAGTAGGATTGAGTATCCAGTCCCATGGCATGATCCACAATCCACAATTCACAATGAGTCGTGGAAATTTCAGAGGGTTCGATAGTCAACAAACTACAATTCAAAATTCAAGTAATTCAAAGAGAGGAAAAACGAAACTGTGGATTCTGCATGTGTGGCATTTTCTGACGTGCTTTTAATTAATAACTCATAATAAAAAATTCACAATTATGTAAAAACCTGGTAGAAAACCAGAGCAGAGTTATTCAAACTTCAAAACGGGTAAAAAAAATAGCAAGAATTTCTTGAAGTTTTCTTGAAACTTAAAACATATCTGCGTAAACTGTATACGAAAGAATCTAGACTCAAGGAGTCGTAAAACTAGCCACTAGACTACAATTGCAGAAATTTTGCCTTGGGTATAAAGTGCGAGTGTAAATGATCTACGCAACTGGCAACTAGCAAAACTTGGAACAAGATCTAGTAAAAAGGATTGAACATCCAAAGTCGTGAGTAAATCGTAACGGGAGTTGAAGTATTAGTGGACTATGAAATATCAGCCGTCCGTACGTATTACGTATAACGTAGAAGCTGCACACCGTACATCAAAAAAACCAACAACCAGCCAACGAGACAGTTCATACAAAAATACAAACACACACATGCAGATAGTTACAATTAAAATGAAAAAAAAACACAAGTTTATGCCTCATCCTTCATACTACATTCTTTTGCCTTGTAGTACCATTGGTTTTGCACTGACTGTACTTAGTCTGGTTCAGGGATAAAAATGCCAGCGTGTCTAGTGTGTAGTGTGTAGCTTTTCAGTTCAGTTCAGTCAAAGTCTCAAGTCTCAAGTTTAGAGCTTATATTACACAAGTCTCAACTCTTTATACTTGATTTTAGATTCTAGATTCTAGATAAACCAGTGTTACTCACCAGTCACAATTCAGTATACTGGGACTAACAATACGAGTCTGATTATTTATTATTTATGCCTCATTTCATCCTGTAGGATATCAGATTCAGTGTATATTCTGGTGGTACAGGTGCATGATCTACATAATACAGATATCAGATATACATGTTCAACAATAGCACAAGGTTACACTTTATACTTTATAGAGTATAGAAAACTGTAAATGAGGTGCAATTGTGTGTACGCAATCAGCTGTTTCATTTCTACACACTTTATATGCATATTGTAAAATGTACACTGTTTCACAGTATCTGTAATCTGTAACTTTGCATGTATAGTTGACAAAGGTTTGTCTCCTGTACATTAACATTAACATTGAATATTGTCACAAGGCACAAGGCACAAGGTGCTTTGATCCTTAGAATTTAAAATTATGTGCAATAAACGGAACGAGGAAAAACAACAAAGTCATCAGTTCTATTTTCTCATGTTCTCTGAAAATTGGAAATACATTGTATTTTATTCACAACTCGAACATTTTTGTTCTGCTTTTCTTTGTATTTCGTTTTTCCTGTAAGAATTTACTTTTGAAGCTTGAGACTTGAGCTTTGATGAAGTTTTTACTTTGAATTTTGCACTGATGCATTTGAGATCATAAGCTCTATGTACTATGTATACATTTACACATTTTTATCCTTTACTCACAAGTCATTAATGATGATGGTAATTTTTATTATAGCATTTTTACTATAACATGTTTTTTCCATGCATAAATATATACTGTATCTATAGTGTACAGTGTACAGTGTACACTGCATATTCATGAATCATGATTCATATTTGCAAGAAATTAGAATATAATAACTCTGCTCCTATTAGTTCTCATCAAAAATGTCATTAAACAAGTTGAAAAATAATAACAAGGGAGGAAAAAGTAATTAAAATATAATTGTAATTACAAGAAACAAGATGAATAGGGCAAAACAAAACAGCTCATTGTTCATAGTTCATAGGGAAATGCACAATTCACAAATACACAAATATAATATAGAAAATGTATCTGCCGCAAGTCTCAAGACTCTAGACTCTACTCTAGAGACACACATATTATTCTTGTGATCTTAAAAATGTATTCAAGGTGCAGGTAATGACTACAGATTCAATGCAAAATGTATAATATGCAGTATACAGGTGTGAATATAGAGAATAGAGAAGAGCCGGTTTTTTTTTCATCAGTAAAACTTGTACAGTGTGTGCCTTTTAACTTTTAACTCTAAAGTATATAGATTTGCATAATGTGCATAGGATAATTTCCTCTTTTAGTTAGAGATTTGAGCATTTGAGCTTTGAGACCACGGAGGACGGAGCAAGTGCAAATTTTTAAATTTACAAACAAGTGCAAAGTGAATTAAAGTGTTACTCATACCCCATGCACCATACACCATGCCCCATACTCTCTAGCATAATATGTCTAATATCTAATATCACTCATCATGCAATATGCAAATCCAAAGGAGCAGAAGATATCAAAAGGCTGAAAATGAATGGAAATGAAATGCAAGGCATGGGCTCACTAATCGTCCGTCCTAAGTCGTAAGTGGGTAATGAGTGAATAGTAAATAGTAAATATTAAATATTAATTTTGTACAATGTGTGTATTATTTCTCCATCTCTCTTTCTCTCTGTGTGTGTGTGAAAAAAATCAAAATAATAAAAATGAAGAGAGAGAAGAAAGGGTGAGGATCAAGTATTGTTGATTGTTGAAGAAGGACAAGAAGGAGAGAAACCGGTAGTGCGCCTTATTATTGCATTGTATTCTATTATATTATGTGCTATTATTTGTTATTTGTACTATTGTACATATATTCAGGTTTCAAAACTCAAAGCTCAAAACTCAAAACAATCTTTGTGTGTGAATAAGTGTAAGGTCTGTACTTACTTACTACTTATCAGTTATCATTCAGTAGGTTTAGATTTTTTAAAAAGAAAGATTCATTCATATACTTCTTTTACTCGTCAAATACATGTGTGTAGTATTTGGTATGTAGACTACAGATTTCTGATAAACATACATAATACATATGTTCAATACATTGTACATGTGATGAATGAAGAATGAAGAATGCCGAAGCCGAAAACTAACTCGAGCGTGTGACTTTGCGTTTTTGCTCCTTATTGATGGATTTGATGGGTCACATCTTTAATCTAGACTCTAGACTCTAAACTCTAAACTCATTTTTTTTCTCGCCCCTTGTCTTATTTACTGTGGCTGTTACTTGACTCTCAACTCTTGTAAGTTATATTAAATGTAATGTAATGTTTTATTACAGCCCGTTTCATTCTTTATTATTGCTGTACTTACTCCACTCACGCACCTTTATCAAGAATCTAGAATCGAGATTCAAGAATCAAGAATCAAGAATAACAGTCACCTAACTTTGAATCAAAAGATTTTTTTTTGTCTTCAATCACTCAATGACTTGGTTTGTTCTTCAAAGATGTTCTCATCATTTCTTAATAATGATGATGTTGATGGTGATGATGGGCGATGAGTGACGAGTAATGCAGACTGACACATTTGTAATAATTGTTCATAGATATATATTAATACGCTTTTGATCAACTTGTCCGTAAAAGGTAGCTGAATTTGGCATATGGAATATGGAATATATGGGATTGAGTAGTGGGGCATTCGAAAAGTGTAAAAGTGTAAAAGCTGAAACCTCCTCCATTTATTTTCCCCAATGAAAAGGAACATGAACAAATGAGATGGATTTTTCCTTTTCTTTTGAGATTTGATATTTGAGACTTGAGACATGATCGGATTTTAAATTAGTGGTCTATATTTTAGAAACTATACTCATACTAAATTAGGTATTCTACAAGACACGAGACACGAGAAGAAGAATGGAATTTGTATCAAACATGGAAAAGATTTATACTTTATACCCATCGAATTTTAAGCTGTAGCGTAAGATATCTTACACTATGCTACACTCAATACTCACTATTCACCAAAATTCTTGATTCTTGATTAATACCTTTGAATTTGAGTGGAGAGATTTTTTGCAATTTGTTTGTCCGTACAGAAAAATCATAGTGTAGGCTGGATACATGTAAGAATTTGCTACATAGTGCATCCAGAACCCAGAATCCAGAATGCGTGATTCCCAGAACAAGAAATATAAGAAAATCCTCCACATTCCTCCATCTTTTGTGTTCCTAATTCCTAATTCTTATTGCATTTTACGCACGCGTTTTTTTCTTTCTTCTTCCATCTCCTTTGTACTTTGTATTTTGATTTATTACATCTAGATGATTATCATGATAAAATTATAGTCATGGTGGAGATCTCCCTGGAATATGTAACAAGTTCTGTAGTAACTAGTGATACGGTATAATTTGTAGATACTAGATACACAGATGGACAAAATGCTCCACAACTCTTGTATCTTGTACTTGTACTTACTCTTAATTGTTAAGCTATAGTGTACCTTTGTTTGTTTGTTTGTTTTTCTACACAGGAAAAGATGTGATTCCTGAAATATCTACGTCTTTACTTGACTTTTGGGTGAAAGTTTAAGTATTTGTCTATCGTCGAATCGTAGATAGATACAAATTACATATGTAGATGTTTTATGCCTACTGAAGGGAAAAACTGGGATGAAGAAGCTTCCTACTTCTCATATCTCATATCTATACTGTACACTGTACACTGTACACTGTACACTGCACACTGCACAGTTAGCTCAGGCATAAAAGCAAAAGGTGTTAAGTTGTAAGTTGTTTTCCTCACACGCATATACAATATACAGTATACAGTGTACATTGTACATATAATATAACAGAAGAGAATATGTATACTTTTTACCTTTTAGTTCAACTCACAAGTCAGATCCTGATTCTTGATTTTAGTGTCATAAATGCTAAAAAGATCCAATTCCCACTGCCAATGAAATGAGATATGGTGGAAAAAAAAGTTGCAAGTTTAGAGTTTAGAGGCAAATAAAATAAGCTTGCTATAATATATGACCGTAGTATGTACGTATACATTTTGCATTTTTTTTGTATTTGTGTAGTTTGTGTTTTGTGTTTGGTGTTGTTTGTGTGTAGAAGAGAGACATAAAGTTTGCACATAGTTATTAACTGTTTTCATGTCACATATCATATACAACATACACAACATATAATATACCGTATACTGTATACAGTATAATATAAAGCTCATGTATGTATCTACACATAATACACTGTGCGAGAAGATGAGGAGAAAAAACAAGTTTGGTGAATTGGAATTTCTATCACTATCAAATTCAACCTCAATACTCATACAGTCCTACGTACAACTTGTATTATATTATATTATATCTGTAGTGTAAACTGTACAGTAAGTATAAAATAATCATTATTCGATGTGCTACCTCTCTATGCTTCAATCTATACGATATGCCATTCTAGATGTACAATGTGCAATAGACAATCTTCATTCGACATTCGACAGTATACAATCTACACTATTCCGTTTTCCATTCCAAAAAATACACAAAACATTCAACATTCAATCCAAGATCCAAGCTTCTGTATTCTAACATCATCATCAAAAATTTGATCATCTCTCTCTTTCTCCCTTTCCCCCTTTCTCTATCCAATACACATACAATGAAATACACAATATATCTAGGATTTTAAGTGACCATCTTCAAAGTGCAAGATTTCTATGTATAATGTATACAAAATACAAAATATAAAGGCTATGTGTACAAAATATATACGAGTTATGCTTATTTTATGTATGATATTTCTCTCAACTCTCAACTGTAAAAGAAAGAAGAAAAGAGGATTTTAACATGACATTCAGGATAATCATAACCTATACAGTACTTGTTGTATTTTGTATCGTATGGTATAAAATGGTATGGCCACTGTTGTTGTTTTTGTTGTTCACCTACGTTCACGTTGATTTTATTCTCACTACATTATAATATATATGTGTCTTGTTGATTTTTGATTTTACTTGTGTAGTTTAGCTTGTAGCTTGTAGGTTACATTTATGATGTACGTAGGATATTGGACGTTGGAAGTTGGAGATGTGAAATTGGAAGCAAAAGTACTTGAGAAAAGTATTTGGAACGGACTGTATATTTTGTATTTTGTTATATTAACTTTAGTCTTTGGTGTTTCATTTATGCATGTATTCAAGCTTCAGAATTCAATAGTCAATAATGATGTGGAGTAAAGTGCTCTAACAGCTAATAGCAACATCAAGATCAACACCAAAAAGAAGAGTCAAACTTGACACCTCACCTGCCTACCTGCCTGTCTCTCTCTCTCTCTCTCTCTGGCCTCTTGACTACTTTACTCCAGAAACATCAATACCCACATCCCACATCCATCCATTACTGAACTGTACACTCCACACTATACTTTTATGCATTTTCATTTTTCATTTTTCATTCATTACCTAGACAAACAGCCAAGGGTTTTTGTACATAGAAAATTATACGGTAGAACCATCAAATGGATGTTCATTTTCATTCTGTCTCCCCGCGCTGTCTGCTGTGTACTCTGGGCTGTAGACTGTAGACTGCAGACTTAAGATTGCAAATGCCCTGTACTCTGTAGTACATATTAAATACGTCGTACTATGGGATTATCAATAATTTTTTGATTCAAGCTTCTTGAGACTTGATGTTTCGTGTACATTTAAAAAACTGCAGTATTGAAATTGCACACAGATCGCCTAGAGACTCTTACAGAAACTTGAAAGTAAAGCATTTTGGAGTCATTCTGTCGCTCTACTGTCTCTTCTGCCTCCCTGTCTGTCTCTAGTTTGTAAATTGTAGCTTGTACATTCTACATTGCTCACAGAAAGGTGGAGTAAATCAAAAATCCAAATCCAATATATAAAGAAAATACATGGCAAACTCAAGATTCAAGAGTTAGGAGTCAGGAGTCAGCAACTCGTTACAACTTTTCCAACACATTGTTTAAAGGGAAGGATCAATAAAGTAGAAAAAACTGTACTTTTCTCCTCTCCAATCGAACCAAATGGGAAGTGTAATAAAAATCAAATTTTTTTTCTATCTACATGAGAAATTTGTATGTATGTGTGCTCAAGATGAAGATGGAAGATGGACGTTGGGAGTTAAAAGTCCAAAGTTGCTACAGGGGTGAAAACGATGAACGATGAACGATGGACGGTGAACGAAGGACATGACAGAGACAGAGCATAACTTATGCTGCATAAAATAGAAGGAAATGCATGTGAACAGTACAAAGTAAATCCAGCTTATATAGTTTTTTATTAGTTACATATTGGGATATATGGAAAGTGAGTAAAAAAAAGAAAATGAATGCATAATGACCAGTGGTGCAGTGGCCGGTATACATTATTCATTATTCATATAATAAACGTAAAAATAATAATAATCAGGATAATTACATGTGTTTATGTGTGTGTTTTTAGCACAATTTTCCCTTTGAATATGTATGTTTTTTCCCCATTTTCATATTTGTTTCATATTCCATATTTAACTCTCTAACCAATTTCCGATCAGTTGTAAGTTGTAAATAGTAGCACAAACCACAAAAGCAGAAGCAAAAGTGAAAGATAAATAAAAAGGTATGTTTGAAAAGGAAAATTGCCATTGTTTTGTATTTAATATTTTTTATATTTAATATTTATCTAATTGTAGGCGGGAAATATGGTACATATAGATAAATCTGCATCCGCATTTATTCTAATTATACCCTTTTACGATTTTTAGCAAATAGTAAATTGCCCATAATTTGTTGACCATCATTTGTTGCTAAATCCTAAAACTGTATTAAAATACTTAAACATACACCGGTTTTGTATTGTGTACTTTGTTTTTTGATTTTAATGGATAACTGATGACTTTCTTCATGTGAATTTCCCAGGTCTTTAGACATTAGACACCATGTACAAAAAGTAAAAAGGTGAACAAAAAAGAAACATGTATAATGTGCATAATGACTAAAAGTATTATATAGTGGAAAAAATGGTAGGACGTAAAAAGTACGAAGTATTTTGGAAAATGAAATGGTGTTTCATATTTCATGTGAATTTATAGTTTTTATAGAGGTTGAGATAAGATTAAGCAATTCTGATTTTGATTAGTGGAGGAAAGTGAGAATTATTTGTATCATTATATGAAAAACATAAGGTAGGGAACATGTACAATGTACTATGTACAACGTTTAATCTAAAGGTCATTTCATTCCATTTGATTTTCCCAGGACAAAATACAAAGCCGCAGTAAAACTATTAAAAATTAAAGGATTTTCAACCTGGAGAGTGAGTACATCATGTTTTGAGTTTTAACACATGAAAGAATTTAGCGAGAACACAGGCTAAATTGTGTGGACAACATTCACAGAAAATTCAAGTGATGTCTGCTGTGTTGATATTAATCAGACAAGCGTAAACACATGTAAATTTTTTTGGGGAAAACGTATTACTAATTGACAAATGAGAGTTTCCATATTCTAGTTCTATTGGTTCCAAATTCCAAAATCCAAACTCCAAACTCCAAATTCCAACGCGTTTAGTGTTTACAAGAAATATGAAGTAAAAAAAAAGGTTTGGACAAATTATATACTTTTAAGTCAAGACAATTTATTAAAGTTCTCCGGCAGAAAAAGTTACCCATGGACATTTTGATTTTTAAACATTGTACATTTGTACATTTTGTACCTTGTAGTTTGTACAAGGTGCATTCATCATCAAAATTCATACAGGGCAAAAATCAGTATTTAATTGCAAACCACTGTAGATAACATGGAAATTGGAAGGAGAATTGATTACAGTGTATATACAGTTTGCACAGCATAGAGTGTACAGTGAAGAGTACTAAGTGCAAGGTGCATTTACAACAGCAATACAATACAGAATACAAATTACAAATACTTTATAGATTCTTGAACTCTGAAGTCTGAAATCTGAAATATACACACAAAAGCACATGTGTATGAAACATGAAATGATGAAATGAGGGAGAGGAAAAAACTGACTAATTTTTGCTCCGCTTGAATTTGAAATTTGATGGGATGTAGCAAAAAGACTTTTATCCATGCAACTTGCAACTTAAGCTGTGGAGGTCTAAGTACTAAGTACAATGTAGCTACGGCTTGGATACATTGGCATTTTCTGACAGTAATGGCAATTTGTTTGTATGTACACGGTGAGATGGAATTTCTCATGATTTTTTCTCCTGGCATTTAGTTTTGTTTTCTACCGGTCAAGTTCCATGCAATACAATACAAGAGCAACCAAATGCCATTCCACTTCTACGTGGTGTCAAAAGTCATCCTTAATTCCCAATATTCTGGCACTATGGATTGGATTTTGGATTTTCCTAGTTGTAAACCATACACAATATGCAATATATAAATGCATATGCTCATAGTCTAAGAAGCACTGGTGATGATGATGATGCTGATGATATAATAACTACTATCCACGATCCATAAAAAAGATAAGATGACTAATCGTAGATGTTAGGGACAGGAAACATATCCATGAGATTGGAGATTGGATTGGAGATATTAGCAATTTATACTACAGAGGGTTATTCCTATTTATATGAACACTTTCTTTTTTCCTTTCCAGACTGCAACTTCAAGTTTCAGTTCCAACAATTAATACCACCGTAAACTTCAGTTAATGTAGATA
>JABASP010000208.1:0-67760 GCA_019776565.1 Sminthurinus signatus
TTCATGTAATATATATTCTAAATGTATATTTTTTTTGTTGGATAAATTTTTAAGGTTGCTGGTGTTGCAGAGTGTGTCTCTGACATGGAAAAAGCAGGTCTTCTTATACGTCATGAACACTTAGGTTATGATAGGCACGGTCGTAAATACTGGTTTCTTGCTCGTCGTATCATTGTGTAAGTTCATTTATTCGTATTAAAGTATCTATTACAAAAAATTAATACAAAAAATTAAACTAATACATTAAAAGAATGATAATAATAATTATTATCTTTTAAATACATTATCATTATGTATCTCATTATTAATTTTATCTTCTTTTTTTTGTTGTACATAAAAAATATATTTAGTGAAAGTGAAGATGGTTCAGAAGTCTGGTATTATTCAACAACTTACCAAGTAGAGGAGCTTTTAAGTGTATTAGATTCAACGGGATATGAAGCTGAACTTTGTGAAGCCATAGCAAGTCAAAGGGAAGAAATTTTCCGTCAAATGGCCATTACAGAGAAAGTTACCAATTCTATGAATACTCAACATCGTAAAACTTATTTAGATGCTGAAAATGGTAATAATTTATTATCTCTATTATTTTTCATATAATATGTATATATAATATTTGTACCAAATGACTTATTTTATTACATTAATAGTAGTAAACTATTTTATACAATAGAAAATACAAAAAAAAAACAATAGAAAATACAAAAAAAAAACAATATATATATTATAATCATTCATACAGCATATTATAATGTCTTTGTGTTTATATATGATAAAATTGTAGCAATATTAAAGAAGTCTCATGAAAATCGACTTCTTGCCAAACAACGAGAGGAAGAAGAAAGAATTCGTCAAGAAGAGGAAATAGCAAGAATTAAAAAAGAAGAAGAAGATGAACGTCAAAGACAAGAAGATGAAAAAAGAAGAATAGAAGAAGACGAAAAAAGAAGGATACGGGAAGATCGTTTAAATCGTAGAAATAAAAATAAATTTGGTGGTTATGATGATTTTGAACCTCTAACTCCCAGTTCTATTCACGAAAATAGTCATTTAGATGATGATGATGATGAAACAAGTTGTGATGGTGTGACTGATGTAAAGGTAATCATATTAGAACCATAATATTAAATAATATTATTAATTATTATTAATATATTTCTTAAAACAATTTAAAAAAAAAAAAACTACTGTTAATATAAAAAAAATACATGTTAATGGTTAATTCAAATCTATTAAAAATGTATGTAATTTATTAGTAAATTTTTGTTATAATTAATAATAATGGTTTTATTTTGTTGTTTTTGAATATGGTTTTATTTAGGAATCAAAAAGTGATAGTAATTTGGATTCAACTACATTACCTGAAAAAGTAGAAGAACCCAAAATAGAACCTGTAGAAATAAAGAAAGAAGAAGAAGAAGAAGAAACAGCAGCAGCAGTAGTAGTAGGAGCAGCAGCAGTAGATCAAGAATTATCATCAACTAAAGAAGATCAAAACCAAACAATTCCAAATGAAGTACAAATATCTTCAACTGATTCTAGTGCTGAAAATGTTGAAACTCCTACTACTACTACTACTTCTGATACTATTAACTCTACTGATGATGATAAAGAAATAAAATCCGAAGTAACTAGTACTACTACTACTACATCAACAACAACAACTGCACCTTCAACACCTATAAGTACTACTGCAGCTACTCCTATTATTCCTACTACTACTACTACGACAACAACAAGTTCTACTTCAGATATTACGACTCCATCCACACCACAACAACAACCTGATTCTACTATAAAAACTCCATCAACAGCAGCAGCAACAGTTGTAGCAACACCAACAACAACAACAGCAACAACAATAAGTCCACCTGAAAAAGGACCAATTGTTACAAGATCTAAAACTGGTTCACTTACTCCAAGAAATCTTGATGATTCCATTACTACTACACCAGCACGTAAATCTAGAGCACTTGTAGTAGATTCTGAAGGTGATTCTGAAAGAACGACACGTTTAAAATCTGCTGGTTTATATAAACTTGGTAATGAAGGAAGTTTCAAATCATATGTAAATTTATATGCAACGGATCAATTGGCTCTTAGTAAATCTCAACATAATGAAGAACGTGATAGGAAACGTCACATGTCCCATAAATTTTCATTGACTACAGCATCAGAATGTAAATGGAGTGGTCAACAACAAGGTCCAAGAACTACTATTTTATCAACACTTAGAAATACATTACTTGGAATGGAAAATTCCGTTCCTGGTACACTAATGCATGTAAATTGGCCTTTAATACGTAAAACTTGGATGTCTACAGTATCTGGATCTATTACTTCAAAAGATTTTTCTAAAGCTATGATACTTTTAGCATCTTGTTTAAGACCATCAATATTTAATCCTGTATGGTCAGAAGGTGGTGGACATGTCAAATTAATTAGACAAACAGCTCTTGAAAGAGAAGAAAGGAAAAAGATTGAAAAAAGGGATAAAAAAGATCGAGATGATGAAGAAGATCGTTTACGTATACTACCACAATTTGTCAAATATTCAATTCCACCAAAACATCAAGTATGGAAACAAAAAGGTGAAGAATATCGTATTCATGGTAGATGGGGATGGATTTGGATGTCAACATCTCGCCCAGCTAAACCTAAAGATTTCCGTCAATGTGGACTTTTAGCTGGACCATATAAATATGTGATACAAGTGAAAAATGAAACTGGAAAAATTAAAACAATGTTAATTGATACTACAGTATACGATAAATTAATGGCTAAAAGATCAGCTTCTACTACACCTAAAAAATGTGAACCAACAGATTCCTCTTCTTCTTCTTCTTCTGTTGAAAATACTACTACTACTAATACTACTACATCTAATATTCCTTCATCTCCTTCTTCTTTAACCCCTACTACTACTAGTAGCACTAATATTGAATCTTCTTCTGATACTACTACTAAAATAGATAGTCCAAATAATATATCTAAAAATGAACAAGAAGAAAATATGGATACTACAACAGTGACTACTACTCCTACTACAACTCCTCTTCCTACCAGTACTACGAATGAAGAAGAAAAAGAAAAAGAGGAAGTAATAGAAGAAGAAAAATCATCTACAAGTTCTGAAATTCGTACGGCTACACCTCCTCTTCCTTCTCCTCCTTCATCTTCATCTGATATTAAAGTAGAGGATGAACCAATGGAATTAGATAAAGATGTAAAAGTTGAATCATCTGAATCTAAAACTAGTACTGAAGAAAAAATGGATGAATCAGAAATTAAAATAGAAAAAGATGATAGTAGTAGTACTGATACAAAAATGGATACTACAGATTCTTCTATTATTCCAACCACTACTACTACTGTAGATCCTGATGCTGATACTCAAAAAATTGAATCATCATCAATAACAGATCAGGAATCTTTTGATTCTAAAATGACACAACCATTAGAAGATAATGATGGTCATCCAGTACATGATTCAGCTCATGTTGATGAAGTTAAAAAAGAAGAAGAAAGTAAAGAAAATCAAGAAGAGTCATCATCATCATCATCAGCTATTATAAATGAAACAACTAATCTTCCAGCTACTCCTTCCATAACAACTAATACAACAAGTGATAGTACAAAGGACGTTACAACAACAACAACTACTACTAATAGTAGTAGTAATGATGTAATTGAGTCTACTCCTGAAATTGTTGGAAAGGAAGTTGTAGAAGAAAAAATATCTACATCATCATCATCATTAGCAACATCTCAATCTGATAATGATAATAAAGATGCTGCCAAAAAAGCACGATCTGAAGTAATAAATGTATCATTGGGTATTCAAGCTGCTAATAGAATAATGTATCCAAAATTAGCTCATCGAGTTCCTATTTTAGATAATTTACTTACTCGAAGAATGAAATTACAAGCATTAGAAGAAAAAGAGTTAACTACAACATATGGAAGTGATACAATTGAATATCTTAAAAATCAACGTGATGATTCTGCTGCTTCATTACAAGTTCAAATTGAAAAGGAAATGGCCAAGACAGATCAACAGTATCCTTTTGCGGGTTCTTATCAATTTAAATGTTATTCATATGAATGTCAAGTTGATAGTCAAAAAGGAACTTCCAAAAATATTTGTAAATGTTATTCACCAATGTGTCGACTCAAATTTGTTATTCAAGATACACAAAGAAAGAAAATTGAAAAAGCTCTACTTACAGAAAAGGAAAAGGTTGAAAAATTAAAAAAGGAAATTGATGAAAAGAGAAATTATACAAAAGGTAGTTCACAAGAAAAAGTCTACCTCAAGAAATTACAAGAACCATCAAGAAAAAAGAAAATTCCTGTCAAACATCCTGTTGCTTCTCCTTTCCGTACTGCTATTACAAAAAAACCAAATGTTCTTATTGTTCCTCAATATGAATTAAGAAAATTATCAAGAGCAGCTGGAAGAACTTTTACTCCTATTGAATTTGCTCCAAATCCAAAACCTGGAAATTCATGGGCTTGGCCATATCCATGTGGTCGACCATTCTTTAAAACTTGTTGGCAATTTAGAACTGCCCATGCTCAAAGTTTAGCATCTGCTGCTTTACAACTACGTAAGGAAAATAATATTAGTGATACATAATATATAATATATTATCATTTTATTTTTATTAAAATAAAATGAATAAAATAAAAAAAGAAGTACTTTCTCAAATATTTATTACATTGACAAATGTATGAAATATTTTAATCTTATAATCTTTATTTTTATTTATTTCAATTCTCTAGGAATTTTATATGCTTCAGTAAGATGGGATGATATTCAAGTAAGTCTATTTTCTTTATTTTTGTATAAATATAATTTATAATAAATTATAAATTCAATGTAAGAAACGAAATATGATGAAACTTTTATTTTAATTGAATTTTTTTTTGTAAAACAAAAATTTGAATGATTTTTTTTTACCAAAAGGATTCTGATTTTGTTCTTTTTTATATAATGCATATTTTTATATACAATGCATTGTATTCATTGCAATGATATATTATATTACGTCAATAATTATACTTCATGAGTACGATGTATAATTTTTTGATTGGGGCGTACTTTACATTATTTTCTGGTTTGAATAAATAAATAATAAGGAATACGGGGATATTAATATTTCATGTAAATTATACATGTTCTTTTTTGTATAATATCTAGATGAAACCACCAAATTTGGATGGAAAGAATCAAGTAACTACTGATATGGAAATAATTACAACTGAAATCTTGAATCAGCGAATTTTAGGACGATTTGCAGAAAAAGTTCAATATCTCCGAAGGAAACAAGTAATACCAATTGATGCTCCAAAAACTATTCGAGGTAAACTTTTTTATTATTATTATTATTATAGAATTTAAAAAAAGATTTTTACATGTCAATTTCAATTGTGTGTGTACTTATTGTGTATAATATATGTAAAAACTTTAGACATAAGTAATGTACGTATATATATTGTAGTCGTCTCATTCTCATTAATTAGGATTATAATATAGTATATAATGACAAAAAAATTATTTCTTGTATTTTTTAAAACCTTACACTAAAAGTATTTTTTTAAACAAATAGTTTTTATATAAAATGTGTAACACGACGACGTCTTTTAAATGTAATTATTATTATTGTTTAAATATTAACGTTAATAATAATAATAATAATTGGTATTTTAATAATACAAATCATTTATATATCCTTTTCATAGCTAAAAACAGGGATTCTTCAGGTTAGAAAAAATATGTGTAAAAGTCAGTCATGTGTCTGTTTGTGTGTGGTTTTTGTTGGTCCTATTTATTTCTTTTCTTTTCTTTTTTTTTCAACCAAGCTTAATATATTATATAATATGTAATATATTACAATAACGTGTCATGGGCATTATTGATTATTATTATTATTCTTATTTCATTTGGCGGGTCTAATAGTTACTTGTAGTACATAATATATTAAATATATTATATCTAAAAAAATCTTCCAATGTGTAGAATATTATATATATATATATATATATATTATATATACAGTTAAATCTTTCATTTTACTTTATGTAAAAAGAAATCTTTCTTGTTTGAATACATTCATATTATGTATAAATAATATAGGGTATTTACAATATATTTAACAAGATAAAGAATATTATATATTCTATTCTATATTCTATTGTCCTTTTATTTTAATATATATATGACCTGACAGTGATGGTCATGGTGTACATTTATGTTGTAAATCACAATCTGTATTTGTATTGTTAGTTTTCTTGCTTATCTATAATTTTTCTATTAAATAATCACATGGCAATGTTATTATACTATTATTATTTACTAAAAAATATTATTTATCACATGTATAATTTTGAAAAAAAAAAGTATTAGAATTTTATTTTTTTTACAAGATTTAATTAATTCTGTTGATAAAATTTTCAGAGGTTACACCATCAAGAAGTGGACTTCGTAAAAGGAAAAGAGCAGAATCACCAGATAAAACGGATCCTTTAATTACGGAAGAATGGGTTGATGAAGATAAAGTTGATATTTGGGAAATTAAATTATTTGGTGATAAACAAGATAAAAAGGTTGAAAAGAAAGTTGAAGTACCAAATACAAGAACTAAAACAGGAGTAGCTGTGAATCGTCCAGAGAAATTTGATCCATCAACAAATGGTAGTCAAGTTGCTACTAATACAATATCAGCAACAAAAGCAGCAGATTTGATGAAAGAACAAATGGAAACTGAATTAAAAATGCAAAGAGCTGTTCATTTATCTAAAAGAGATAATCATGTTAAAAATAATAATATTACCAATGGTCAAAAATCTCAAATGCCTACAGCTTCTCAACAATTACAACAACAAAATGCTGCTGCAGGATTGCCTGCAAATCCAAGATCATATGGTGGACCAAATGCAACTATTGGAAGTGGAGTAGGAAAGAAATATGTTTTAGCAAAAGGTAGTACGGCTAAAGCAATTAGTACTGGTGCTGATGGGGCATCTCCAATGATTTTAAATCGTAAAATCCCAAGTGCAAAAACTACTACAACAACACCAATTACAACTGTAACAAAACAAACAGAAGTAATTGCTCAAATTTTCCAATCTCCACAAGGACAAAAGCTTGTATTTAAAGGATCTGTTCAAGATATGACTCCACAAGTCCTTCAACAAATTCAAGCACAAATTGCTTCAATGCCTGGTCTTTCTAATGGAGCTACATTAAAATTTGTTATTCAATCCTCTCAACAAACTATACCAAATTCACCTACTACAACACCTGGTGGACAAAAATTACCATTATCCAATGCTCCTACAAATACTACACCTAAAACTCAACAACAAATTGGTGGTGTCATGTCGGGTCAACAATTATATAAAACATCCGATGGAAAAATTCAAGGTAGTGGTGTTAATCAAGGAGGAAGACCAGCTCCAACTGTACTTAAAAAATATGTCAAAGCTTCACAAGCTACAAGTTCAAATACCACACCGACGACACCAACAACAACTACTAATGCTACAAATATTCCAGGTGGTTTAGTAAATAGAACATCTATTAATAATAATAATAATAATACTTCTACAACACCTTCTTCTTCTTCTTCTACTACTACTACTACTAATTCTGATAATGTTAATGCTAATAATGTCAATGTTAATAATAATAATAATATGGGAAATGTAACAGAGTCTCCATCAAGTGCCGCTGCTGCTGCTGCTAAACCAAATGAATTAATGATAAAAATTGGTGCAAATGGTCCAACTCAAAGAGTTATTTTACCACCTGGACAAGAATTAACTCCACAAATTTTACAACAAATTACATCTCAAATTCAAAATATGCCAGGTTTTGGTACTGGTGGTACATTTCATGTACAAACAACAACAGTACCACAACAGCAACAACAACAACCACAACAACAAGCTGTTATGGGTACAACAAATACTACTCAATTGGCTCCTAGATTACCAATCAGTGGTGTACAAATGCAACAACAACAACTTTCAACAGCTACTACTGCAAATAAACAAACTGGAGGAAAAATTCAATTAAGTGTTTTAGTTCCTGGACAACAAGGTGGTCAAAGAGTATTAATTCCTGGACAACAAGTAATAAGAGCTGGTGGTGACCAAAAATTACAACAACAACAACAACAAGTTCAATCTGTATTAACACCTAAAGGACAAGGAACAATGACAACTGTACCAGTTAGTGCAGTGAGTAATATTCTTGCTGGAAAAATGGCTCAAGGTGGTGTATTTAATACTCAACAAATAGTTAAAACTGCTGATGGAAAATATCAAGCAGTAAATATTCCACAACAATTGGGTCTTCAAACTGTTCAAGCTGGACAACAAGTTTTAATAAATACAAGTGCTGGTCCTCGTTTAGCAACTCTTGGTGGTCAAACCGTTTTAGCATCTAATTTAAATACAATTCCACAACAACAACAACAACTTTCTACTATTCTACCTTCAGGTCAAATAATACAGCAACAACAACAACAACAAATGATGACAGATACTTCTGCTTCAAATATAATAAATACTCCAGCATCTGCTCCTCCACCATTACCAGTTATGCCAAGTGCTCCTCCTTCTATTCCATCTCCAGCTATACAACAACAACAAATACCAACTAAACCAAATGAAATCACAGCTAAAGTTCATGCAACAGCTCAAGGATTAAAATTTGTAATTCAAACAAATGGAAATGAAGTAACTCCACAATTATTATCTCAAATCCAGGCACAATTAACTAGTATGCAAGTAGTTCCTGGACAAACAATTTCTTTTCGTATTGAAACACCAGAGCAACAACAACAACAATTACTTCAACAACAACAAGAGCAACAACAATTACAAGAGCAACAACAATTACAATTACAACAACAATTATTATTACAACAACAACTTCAACAACAACAGCAGCAACAACAATTAATACAAGAGCAACAACAAATACAACAACAATTACAAGAACAACAACAGACACAATTAATGACATCAACAGAACAACCTATTGAAGAAATGTCTACTCAACCAATTTCTGAACCAACTACTAGTTCAATAGATACTTCAATAGTAGATCAAAATACTATGATTAATAGTACTATTAATAATGTTGGACAACAACAACAACAGTTAGTTCAAAATATTGAATCATTAGAAACTCAACCAATAGAAACACTACAACAACAACAACAACAACAACAGCAAGAACTTACACAAGGAATTGGAGAATTACAACAACAACAATCAATAGATACAATACAAGAGGAGCAAATAAATCAAGAAATAATTAATTCATCTATGGGAATAACAACAACTACAACTACTGCACCTATGAAAACTGAAACAGTCAATACTATTTCAAGTCCATTACCAACAGCAATGCCTTCTCCAACTCCTACTACCACTCCTTTAAGTCCAACTAAAAATATTTTGAGTACACCAACTAAAATTGTTACTAATGCTACTGGACAACCACAAAGAATTATTTTACCACCTGGACAAGAATTAACTCCTGAACTTTTACAACAAATTCAATTACAATTAGCTGGAATGTCAGGTTTACCACCTGGTCCTATACAATTACAAGCTACTACAGCTATTGTAAATACTGCTCCTACTACTCCTAATAATAAACAAATAATAGCTAGTTCTCCAGCAACACAACTACCACCACCACCACCCCCTCCTGTTATTCCATCTATTACTCCTTCAACAATAACAAAAACTCCTGGTAAAATTAAAGTAAATGTTTTCATGTCTGGATCAAAAGCTAAAACTGGTGGAGTTCAACAACAACAACAACAAACAACAACAACACCACAAAAACAAAGTCGTGTTCAACAATCACCAGTAAAAGGAATTTCACCAAAAACTAATATTATTACATCAACACTCCCAACAAAAATACAACAAAGTAATCAATTAATTCAGTCACATCTTCAAACTCAACAACAACAACAACAGCAAATTTCATCACCATTTGAACAAAGTGCAATTTCTCCTGCTTTAACTCCAATTAAATCTAGTACATTAGATGGTAAAATACAACTTCAATCTGCTACAACATCATCAAATGATCAAGTATTAATGAGTGGAAATGCTTCATTTGGTCCAATACTTAGTCCTGTATCATCACCAACACCCTCATCTACAACTATTGGTAAAATAATAAGTCCAAAAAATTTACAAAATTCTACTATACAAAAACAACAACAACCAAATGATTCATGGAAACAAATTGGTCAACCATCATCTAAAATTCGTTCAAAATCACCCATAGTTGCAACTTCAACAACTCCAATCAAAGCACCCACAAGTCAAGTTCAAATTTCTTCACCATCACCTCATAAAATACTTCAACAACAAAAACAACAACAATCTCTTGGACAAATTCGTAGTGGTATTGTTGCTAATGAAATATCTATTGATTCACCGATGAGTTCCAATGATACAACAATTGTACAAAATTCTATCTCTTCTCCTATAAATACTATTACTACTACTTCCCCACATTTACAAAATATTTCTAAAGGAACTAAAAAGAAAACATTTAACAAAGTTGACACACCATCACCGGTTAAACCTTCTGGTCAAATGACTCAACCAAAATTGATCTCTACTTTATTTAGGCATAAAGAATTATTGAAAAAAGACATTTTCAAGAAAAGAGGGTTACTAGAAAAGGAATTACATATTGATATACAGGTACAATAAAATATAAAATTATTTTATGCATACAGAATAATATGTTATAATATTTTAATATCTAATATATTATATATTATAAATCTTGTAAAATGATTAAAGATATTATGACTATTTTTTTTTTTTAAATATGTTAATGATAATAATAAGTAAAATATTTATACATTTTTAAAATATGTTCACAGAGAGAAATTCAAGAGGAAATTAGTAAGAAATCATCTACTTCTATTACAACAACAACTACAACCATTACTAAAAGCTCATCAGCAAATACAATTGAAACACCAAAGGGAGCTCAGGTAAAAAATAAAATAAAAAAAGAATAAATAATAATAGTTAATAGTATGATTAGTAATAAACTTTTTTTTTGAATATTAAACAACGGTTTCTTTTCCTTTTTTAAATTAACAATAACAATTTTGTTTGTTTTTTTTTTATTCCTTTTTAATATATGTATAAAGAAACGAAAGTCTGGTGGTGAATTAAAAACTGCCAAACCTCAAGGTGGTTCTAAAGGTATTGATGCTGGAAGTCCATCAAAGAAAAGAAAGAAGAATAAATTATATTGTATTTGTCAAACACCTTATGACAATTCCAAATTTTATGTGGGTTGCGATGTTTGTTCCAATTGGTTTCACGGTTCATGTATTGGAATCACTGAAGAAATGTCTACTTGTCTTTCGGAATATGTCTGTGATTCTTGTCAAAATGATGCAAATAAAGTATATTGCTTATGCCGTCAGCCTTATGATGAATCTCAGTTTTATATCTGTTGCGATACTTGCCAAGACTGGTTTCATGGGCGTTGTGTAGGAGTTCTTGCAGCAGAATCAAGTCAAATTGATGAATATGTCTGTCCAAATTGTGATTCAACAACACCTTTGAATCATGCCAATTTAAAACCTTTGTCCTATGAAGATTATCCATTACTATCCAAATTATTAAAACAAATTCAAAGTCATAAATTTGCTTGGCCCTTCCTGGAACCTGTGGATCCTACTGAAGCAAAGAATTATTACAAAGTTATTAAAGAACCAATGGGTAAGAGGAAAAAATCTTAAATGTTTCCAATTTTTTTTTTTTTTGTATAAAAATTTGTACAAAATTATAAAACGTTATGTATATTATTTAAAGAAAATTATAATAAAATATTTTACTCATGCTATAATATTGTACTAAATTATGTTTTCTTTCTTTTTTTTGTAGATCTACAAACTGTGGAATTCCGTACAGAAGAAAAATGTTATTCAAGATTACGAGACTTTATTGGAGACATCACAAAAATATTTGACAATTGTCGTTATTATAATCCTGCTGATAGTACATTCTACAAAGCGGCTGAAACATTGGAAGCATTTTTCGCACAAAAAATAAGTTCATTGCGAGAGAGACTTGTCTAATGGATATATATATATATATATAAATTACAGTTTTTACAACAATAATAATAAGAATAATATTTACATCTTTGCAATATTTCTTGTTTCAAGCCTTTTATATTTGTTATTATTATAATATTGTCATCATCATTATGACTAATTATTACAAGCTATATTATTTACACGGAAATTACCTTTCTATGTTATATTATTATGTGTACATGTATCTTCTACTATTACTAAATACTACATTATACCACTCTTATGTACCACATTTATGATATATGTACGATGAAGCACTCGTAGTTTTGAGGATAACAACTATGATAAATTATCATTTCAAAGATGATTATAATTAATATTTAATGTTACTAAAATTTTACTTTTAAAGTCATCATAGTTTTAGTTATGTATACTTTAGATTTATTATCATTATATTTATTCTTACATGTGTGCATAAGTATGTCAAACTATAATACATGCTTTATTATTATTATTATGATATCTATATAATTAATTATATGTAATAACCATTTGTTTTTCATATTGTAAAAAGCTCAGTCAATTCATTAATAACCTTTTTTTTTGTACCATTTTCAGAGTTTGAAACAAGGTATGAATAATTATTTGAACTTTATTTTACTTTCTATAACGTATATGTTATTTTTTTTCTTGGTGTAAAATTATTATTACCTTATACATACATTATGTTAAAAAAAACACTTTAAATATTGGACTTTACTGTCGAATCACGGTATATATTATTTACATAGATGTACATCTTTTTGTACATCTACTCGGCCGTCAAAATCAAAAAGTATCGGTGTTATTATTAGAATGAATATTATTATGATCGGTGAGCCTTTTTTTTTAAAAGCTATGACTTTTTTTGACGTATTAATTTTTATTATGCATACTATTGCAAAGAAAGGAAAAAGAAAATAATATTATGAGTGGTTAAAGTAATTATTGTTATGAAAAGTGAAGAGATTTTTTCCTTTACTAAGTTAAATATATATATATATATATATATATATTATGTTATAAGGAATACTCCTGTATCGTATTTTGTACCATAATACACATTTAATATATATTATGTATTAAAACAAACAAAAAAACACTACAATTGTCATTTTTTGTAGTTCTTTAATTTTAATTGCAATAAAGCAAATTTTATTGTTATTTTAAAATTCTTAGATTAGTTCTTAAAATTTCGCAGTGATCGTTGAACAGTATTTTGTTTCGAAAGTCATTGACGTATTTATTTGGTTTATGTGTAAGATATATATATATATAATATATATATAAATAATGTGTATGATCTTTTTACCAACCATTTGATTATTTTGAAGTAAATATATAATGCAACTTTTCCCTCTGTTTTGTTTACATGTCCACAAAATGTACATGTAATATTATAACATAAGTAAGTATAAGTATGTAAACATACAACCGAATTTGTTTTTTTTCTAGTATTTTCCTTTTGAGTTCTTTGTTTCGCTTTTCGAAGTTTTTCGTTTTGTTTTACACCTTTTCTCATTGCTCTACTTGTTCTGCTGCGTCTACTGTACTGTTAAGGAATAAAATTTCTGATGTACATGTAATATTTACTGGTTTCAAATTTTGACACTTTCATCAAATAGAGAGTTACATGCAGAACATGTACATTTAATAAGTAGTTAGCTATAGTATAAACATTATTATGTAAACATAAATATTTTATATGGCTATCTACATACAATATATATATATATATATAGCAATTCAACATAGTATAAACATACACATTAGTTCATATTATATGATGATAGAGTTTATTTAATCGAGAGTTTATTACAAGTTAGGTTGATATTTTGTTTGTACAAACAATATTATATTATAATGTAGAACATTTGAAGTTGCTCTAAAATATAGTAAGTATGTATAAGTATACTCTATATTTAAATACTAGCAAAAATAATCAATTTAAAACATATGGGGTGACAAGTGACAAATATTCACCCATTTGCTTCCATATGATAAAATTATTATAATTCCAACAAGAATTTCCGTAAATTCTTTACCAAATAATTCAATACAACATTATAATATGTATCTATGTATAATAGAAAATATTTGAAACGAAAAGAAAAAGCAAAAGTCGATTGAAAATTTTGCATAATAGTTTAAGTAATATATCAAGAGTTTTTGTTAGCATAATAAATAAATACTATACGTAAAAATGACACACACGTACACACACACATCACGAAAGTGTCATGTTTCTTACTAAATATTTAATAATACAAAATTAAGAAAGTAAAAAATGCACAAAAAAAAGAAGATGCAACTTTTCATAAAGTATATATATAGATACAAAAGTAGTTTTAATTATAAAATTAAGAAAGTGCTATAATATATGCAAGACATGTATAATAAGTACATATATAGATATTATAATAAACATGCAAAAGAATTTGCATATATGTCAAGAAGAGTAATGAGTAATGAGAGTATAAAATTAAGGGTATAATGATATAGGTACACAGCATGCATGCATGTTTGCTAGTGCGTGTATAATGTAGAAACGTAGGATTTTTTACAAAACAGTCAAAAAACATGATAACTGATATATGTATAAAACGAATTGAAAAAAGTGTACTAATTTAGTACTACTAAAAATCTATTTGTAATGGATCACTAAATATTTATACAAAAGTATGGTGTAAAACATCATTTTGAATTATATAATAATATTCTAAAAAAAAATATTGTAAAAACAACAAAAAGAGTGTCGATTACTTTTCACACTTTACTTACACACATCTCTATATAGTATGATTTATACTAGTATAATATATTTATACAGTATAAATATCAAAGCTATAAAAAAAAATCTCTTTGTACAATTTGAAAAGTGATTATTCAACAAAGTTTTAATGCATATATAGATGTATACTTAAATACGGTATACTGTGTGTAATAATATATTATATTGTATAAATAAGTATATATATAGTATATGTAGAAGTTGAATATGATCATATGTTAGTGTTGATTGTACAACGTTAAATACATATGTAGGCAAGAAAAGTTTTTACAAATTGAAACTATATATATATATATATATAATTATATTTAGAGAGACATTATGATACATTATATATATACAAAAAAATATACATTGTATGTATTACAAAAGAAAAAGGATAACCACAGCATTAAAAAGTGTGTAAATAATATAATCTACTATATATCGTATACACAATAAAACAAACAAAATTTAAGATTTTGATTACCCATAAAAAAGGATATATTATGTACTTATTTACCTATATATACATATATAATGTAAACAGTTTTTTATTTATTAACTTTGAGAATAAAACACGTTTATATTGTTTTCAAAGTTCGATATACATACTTACATACATAATGATATATATGCTTACTTACTACCCGCATATTTATATGTTCCATTGTTTTATTTAAGATATCTAATACAATTATAACTATACAGTTCATGTAAAGTATAGTTTGTGCAGTACTTTTACCTATATATGCGTGATCTCTTTCCCTCCTTTCTCTTTGTTTCTCTCATTGCCCTCACATTTCCAAACGTTTTGCACTTTTCTTCTGTCACTGTTTTAATGTTATTTAAAAAAAAATCATATGCATATATATATATATAATATATATCTTGTAGTAATAGGGCACTAAAACACTTCATCGTATATCACTTCATTAAAGGTTACAGGTGGCATCCAACATGATAACAGTATCTTTGTTTTACGAATGGAAACAAAACAAATTTCCTTTGGACATTTTTTTGAAAGGACTGATATTTACTGAGTAGACACATTTTTAGACAAGATATAGATTAACATGACCTATAATTCGATTACAGATAGTTACATATTTAAAATTATGTGAAAAGTAAAAGTTGTATTTTATTTTTTACATATAAATTACACGTACTGGAAAAACTGGAATAACGAGAGAAATGAGGGTTTTTTGTGTACGTTCATCATTCATCATTCATCGTACGTCATATTTATACTTAAATCGACGTAGTTAAATCAAAAGCAAATAGCCATAATGTACAACCGTGTACTGACTACTGACATTTGCGAATTGGAAGAGTTGTAATAAATAACACATCTGGAAATGTTTGAAGAGAAAGATTGCGACACAGATGTTCTGTTTTATTTATGAAGTTTTCCTCGCTTGGTACAAGGAATAAAAATATTGAACGATGTTACGAATTATAATAATCATACTCAATTGATTATATAGAGGATTTAGGATTTAGACGAAAAATTAATCATTCATCTTAAATGTAATGAATTATAACGCCATCACGTATACATGTAAAAAGCGTAATATGTTTGTCATAGTATGTACAATGTACAATGTACAGACACCTTTTATGCAATGACATGTCTTTTGGTTTTTGGTATATTGTATATTTATACCAGGGTCGGATGAAAGGTGAGGATTCACACTAGATTTCCTGGGTATAAAATGAACACTAAGGTATTTTACCCATGTTAAGATTCTCATCTAAGTAGCGTCAGCAAAAAAATTACAAGTTACATGTGCTCGGACAGTGGTGACATAATATATAATATATTATATCATGCATGGTTTTTAGAACAATGCAGGTGACATCAAAGTTAGATCGTGGTTTAATGAGTATGAGACTAATGATTAGATGTGTAACTTACTTAACTTATTAAATAGTATACTACTCATACTTAATAAGTTCGTAACTCGTAACGCGTGCATCAGGTGCCGTAGATGAACTACGGCACTTAATACATATGTGCAAACTGCATACAAGGACGTATTATACATATTATATTATAGATACATGTGTAATTAATGATAAGTTGATTTTTTTTGTACACGAGGATTGTATATAACAGTTTACTATGTCTGTTACATACATATAAGCTGTAATTTGAACTATACAGTCAAGTTTAAGTTGACTCCCCTTTTCAGGAGTATAAGTTATAAGTACATGCTGCATATTACACATGTTCCATGTTATAAAAGTACAGGAGAGAGAAAACCACATAAATATAATGTTCAATAATATTATACAATGTACAAGGGCACATGTAATATGTAGAAGTGATCCAGAAGTTAAACCAGTGTGAGCTTTCTCTTGGTGGTCGTAAAAGTGTAGATAAAAGATAAAAGTATTGAATTTTGTTCTTTCTTTTGTATCGTTGACGGGGAAAGTAATTTCAAAATTCACCAAGACTCGAGACTCGAGAGCTCAAGTCAAAAGCTCTACACTTGGAATTTGGAGTACAAAAATATTATACAGAAGACATAAGACATAAGTAAAAGCACATAAGCAAAACCATGAAGTTTTTGCCTGAGAATTCAAAAGCTGAGACGAGTATCGATTCTTCTTCCTCTACTGCAGTCTTTCCTCAACAACAAGTAAATATTGCTGCAAATTCCTTCCGCAGTAATAATAACACTGAGACCGAGACGGACAATGAAACAAACTCAAGAAATCCGGATTCCCATTTTGTACACAAAATGACATCGTACTCAAAAACAAAAAGTCGCCCTATTATTGCATTGTCATTATCCATTTTAGCGATATTAGTTTGTCTTTGGTTATGTGCTGTCTTTTTCTTATTACCTGCTGAAAGTCGAATATCGGATAATTTAGTTTGGATTGACCATGGTATTTCGGATAGTAGTGCTGATGCTAATCTGAATAATCGGCCTATAATTGGTAACTTTTTAATTATACAATATATACATATATATGTACGAACTTGTTTGTATGTTTGCATTCAAAATATGTATATTTGCACATATTTACATGTGTACATGTAAAACTATAAATATAATTTGTGTACTTAATGTGTATAATTAATTAATATTGTTTCATTCTTGAAAAAACATTTTATTTGTCTTCACAATAATTTTTCACACTTTTGTGTATCGTGTATAAGATGTATAAAAAGTAAAAAGTATACTTACATCTAGTATATGCAGAGTACATTCTTGTGTATATATATATAATATATAATGACTGTCATTATGATTTATTAACAGGAATTCTTGCTCAAGAATATTATGGGACTTGTTCCTCAAAGAAATCTAATGGAGAAGTAAGTCCGTTAAAAAACAGTTCATCGATTAGATATTATGTGGCTGCTTCATATGTCAAGTTTATTGAAGGTGCTGGAGCTAGAGTGGTACCTATCTTGTAAGTTTAACAAAATTATGTATCGAGTTTATTATAACAACACAGGTATAATGTATATTATATATATGTTTCATTAAGTGGATTTTCAATGTCTTAATTTTGGATGAATTTTTCTATTTTTGAAACACATCTTGATTTTATGTTATAAAAGTAATCAATATCATGTTTTAACATGGATTATGTATTTTACAGAGTTGGCAAAAATTACAATGAAACATACTGGCGAAGAATTTTCCAAAGCATAAATGGGTATAAATATATAAATATGCACATATTACACCAAAATTTCTTGTTCATAAATAAAATTGTGTGTAAGTATACATTATACATTTGTAAATTTGTGCTTTTGATATTTTTGATTAGAATTTTACTCCCAGGAGGTGCAGTAAGTTTTTCAGACTCCAACTTTGGAAAAGCAGGACGATTCCTTTACAAACTTGCCGTCGATGCAAATGACAAGGGCAACTATTTCCCAATATGGGGAACATGTTTGGGATTTGAATTCATGTTATACACGGCTGCTGGATCTCAAGAAATCAGGGCAGATTGTGGTGCCTGGAATGTTGTAAACAGGCTCAAGTTTACCGATAGTAAGTTTTCTTTACATGTTTTGTAATGTTCATTTAATAGATTACTATTTTGTTTTCTTAAAACTAAATGTCCGTTTTTTTTTAAATTTTACATAGGTGCTTCTCAAAGTCGACTTTATGGAAATGCAGGGAAATCGGTTATACGTGCTTTAGGAACTAAAGAAGTTACAGTCAATTTTCACCACTTCTGGTAAAATTTTAGACATTTAAAATCTACTTGTACATTATTTTTTAGACATTATCTGTCAAAACTGTCAAGTACCTCAAATTTTTCATTAAAACCATTTTTATTTTGACTTTTCAGTATTACACAAGAAAACTTCACAGCATTTAATTTGGACAAGGAGTACAATACTCTGTCTGTAAATTACGACTCATCTTCAAAGTTGACATATGTTTCATCAGTGGAACATAAAAAATATCCCTTTTATGCTGTTCAATTTCATCCTGAAAAAAATCTTTACGAATGGACTTTAAAAGAGAAAATTCCCCACACCAGAGAAAGTATTGAAACTGCACAATATTTTGCAAACTTTTTTGTTCGTGAAGGTATGCCAAATTTAAATTTAAAATTTTTATTCATATGTTTTTAATCTTTTATTTAATTTTTGCTACTTATTTTTTCATTCTACTTCTCTCTCATCATATATCAGTAAATCTTAAATCCACTAAAATTATCCAATTGTCTAATTTTTTGTAAATGTTTGTTATTCATTTGGTCTTTCAGCACGGAAAAGTCAACAGAAATTTGAATCAGTTGAAGACGAGTACAATAACTTGGTCTACAATTACAATCCAGAATTTGCTGGTTCTACAGGATGTACTTTTGAGCAGCTTTACTTTTTTGACCAATAATCGTCTAGTCAAATCTAAATTCAAGATTGTCTTGTCTATTTACTCTTTCCCTGTATTCTTCCATAATATATAATATATATAATGTTATAGTGTCTTGATTCTTGATCTAAACTCGTAAATCCCTTTCTTATCAACTATCCAACTAATAGTTTTAAACCAATGTATATTACAAGGTATAAGGAAAAATGAATGTAAGCAAAGTATATGTATACGTATATACTTACATATTACATTGATGGATTGCTCTGTGTACTGTGTACCAAATGTACATTGTACATATGTATTTAAAGTGTACACTACACATTTCGAAATCGTATTCAACTTAGTTTGAAATGAATCTTTAGTCTTACCAAGCTACAGTGTATTTAAGATATAGAAAGGCTAAAGACTTTAACTTTAACCTCACACAGTCATTATTCATTATCAAACTCTAAACATTTATCTCATCTTAAAATAAGACGATGGTATATTTATTTATACCAAAGTCATACCCATTAGGTTTGGTTTTACATTTTAAACATACATATATTGTGTAGCAGCTCTTGTTTTCTTAGAAACGTGTTTAGTGTTCACTATAGAACTGTAGACTGTAGACCACGAACGTTGACTTAGTTGACTAGTTTTAATGTAATCTATAATGATTATTGAAATTTAAAAAGCTCATTAAAACGCAACAGAGTACCAATGGACTTTACTTTATCTTATTAAAAAATATGGTATTATTATCATCCCATGACATTTTGAGATAAGACACGTAAAGGATTTTTTTTTTGATTTTACACTACTTTTATTTGACATAATGACATTCTTTCCAAAGAAATTAGAATTATTAAATACATATTATGTGTGGATACTCATTACTCATTACTGCGATAGTACATCATATTACACATGATACAAACAAACCTTAGTAGAATCCCATACAACAAGAATTCAATTGATTGAATTTTACTTTCAACTTAGTGTGCCTAGAACAAGGAGAAACTTGCCTAAAATTCCAAAGAAAAATGAATGTATTACGTACAATGTAAAATGTTAAGTGTTATGTTTTTATACCATGTGTATTGAATATTGAATGTATAATTAGTAATTAGTAAAAGTAGTACTTACGATTCTGATATTATTATAGTGACAAATTGAGTTTGCTCAAACTTAAACTCATTGCGGACTAAATATAAAGGAAATCATAACCGCACATTAAACTGGTTTTATATGATTGTTGTTGATTATGATTGTTACGTTTTTGAAACTCATGTCATGTGCACAACCATACCAAATACATACAAATAGCAAATACCAAACGTACAGAAATGTGAATAAAAATTAAAAATATTGAAGAATTCTTTTGACATTTGACAGTTGACAGCAGTTTTAATTTTCATATACATACATATCATTCTTTATTATCCTTTTCTGATTGATTTCAGGAAAACTACTTACTCATCCTAAAATGAGTAAACATGTCGAAGACTTTAAGACTTTAATCTTTAATGGTTTTAATGACTACTTGAGAATTGAGATGTTCGATAAATTGCCTATAATATGATTACATGCAATTTGTAATCTATAACTAACATGTTTAGTAGTAACATACATACTTTATAACTTATAAGTACACTATATATGGCATAAAGCTTATACCTCATGGGTACAGATAATTGACTTATGCACAACATTAAAAACATACAAAATACAGATACAGACGGTATGAAGTATTATTTGTTCTTTTTATAAATATTTATGTCGAGGTGAGTGTGTCAGGGTAAACTTGCCTTACGTTTTTGCATTACAATTCATTTTCTGTTGTGCATTCACTGTTATATCATAGTATGCAGAATAATATAGCATGTAGCCTACATGTACATATACACATTTAATGCACCTATAGATATGCTCACTGAAAGTGAGACTGTGAGGTAGCAGTTAGCAAAAGACAGAGACCAGTGGACAAGTAAATGTTAAATGTGAAGGTCACGTGAGGGCTGTGAAAAAATTGAAAGGGAAGAATGAGAATGCACCATCCATCATAAGTCATAAGTACATCATACATATAAGCAAAATGCTTGTACTTGTAGCATATTATGCATTCGTTGTGTATATATTTTTTACCATGTGCCTCTCACTCTTTTTTCTTTGTCACATGCAAAATTCAAAGGTTAATGAAGGATACTGTCAGAAGTCAATATGCAGTATACAGTATACAGTGGGATTTGCATCTAGTAAATTATAAGCCTTTCATGTCTCATGTATTAGATTGCAATGTGTACTTACCTACATGAAATGTGAACAAAATAACTGATGGAAGGCATTCCATGTATACTCATGTGTGATTCATTTTCAGTTTGCATTCGTGATTGTAATCATATGGTCGGATAAAGATACGTCAGAGTTTAGAAAACTTGGTTAGTTTCAATTCGCACTAATCTTTTCTAGATTCAAAGTTTTGAGTGTTAAGCAATATGAAACTGTAAAATTGTGCATCCACATAGTGTGTAGAGTGTAATGTGTGATTTTCAAATTCAAACTGAAAACTGAAGGTACGGGAGAAAAAGTAGTGTAAAGTGTAAAGTGTAAAGATGGGCTACCTTCGAAATTTAAAAGCACTGAAAAGTGTCCATCAGAAAGTGAACAAGCGATGGATCCCTTCAACTGTAACACTACTTTACTCTCTCCCACTGGACATTGCCATAGGCCTTGTTTTTTGGCCAGTGTTTCTTGCAGTAATGTCCCTCGTGTTTTGCCTGCGCTTTATAATCCAGTCCATTCTACGTTTGTCTATATTCTCTCATAAATATACAATAATATCCGGAGCGGATTCTTTATTTGGGTATAAAATACCAAACGGTTCCCCTATTATTCATGGTGTTAGTATAATTAAAGGAGTTCCAGATTTACAAAAGATTCGAGCTCGGTATGAAAATGTAGTGTTCAATTACAAAGGAAATAATCCAGTGGGGAAACCTATTTATGCCAAATTAAAAAAAATATTCTCCTACAAATTTGGATTCTACTGTTGGAGAGATGCAAGTGCTCAATTTAACATTGAAGACCATGTGAGATATTTAGATAGTAATTGTATGAAGCGATTAAAAATAATTCCACAGAATCATAAAAGAAATCATCAAAATACAAATCAAACGGATACTTCAGAAGTGGTGACTGAGACTCAACTTATGGAGATTTTATCAGAGTTGATGAACAGTGATTTATCCGACACTCGACCTCAATGGGAACAGTTGATTATTCCAAAATTTAGATTTAATTCCAGTGCTACTAGTAACAGTGAACTTTCAAAGCCAGTGGAGAATTTTTATGTGTGTGTTAATCGGATTCATCATGGTTATGCGGATGGAGCTAGCTTAGGACTATTCATGGATTCTGTGTTTGTAGATGAACCAGCACAATTTTTCATTCATCCTCTTAAGCCCTTTCCCGGCATGACTCCACTTATTCAAGGCATAGCTACATTAAAAACCATTGTAAATGGACCATCCGAATTTCTAAAGACGTTATATTCTGCAATGACTGATAAATCAAAATTTCGAGTAGTGCCATATTCATCCAGTAAAATATTGGATTGGTCTGATCAAATTGACATGGACCTTTTAAAACTAATTAAAATGAAATCAAAAGCTTCCATCCCATCCATTTTGTTGAGTGCAATTACTTCCGCCTTGGAAAAAGCTCACATTAGGAATCAAAGTGAAGAACAAGTGCCAAAATACATAAATATTGGGTCAATGAGTGTAATGCTACCCTATCCGAATCAAGAGTTGCAAAATCATTTCACCACAATGTCTATAAAATGTCCATTGAAGGAAAATTACTCGATTCAAAGACTTAGGAAGACTGACTCGTCTTGTCGAATGACAAGCTTTTCCTCACAACCAAAATTTAATTTCCTGGTGATGAGATCTCTTGGATATTTTCCCAAGGTTGTTCAAGATTTCATTATCGAATTTGCAGGAACTCCTATCCTTTTTAGTAATGTTCCTGGTGTAGTTTCTCCAATGAAAATGTTCAATTCGGAACTAGTGGATACTGGTGTGTGGCTTCCCTTGCTTAGGGTTGTAGGTACGTTGTTTGGAGTTTTCAAATTTTAAGCTCTGTTTATATAGTGTATAATCTTTATACTTTATGTGCACAAAACATGTCACTAATTTTTGTTCTAAATTCTAATGATAAATTTTTTCTTTCTAATATTTCACAATGTATGTACAGGATTGGGGATTGCAACATATTCTTACTGTGGAAAACTAAGAATATGTGTCACTGCTGAATCCAAGATTTTTTCTACGTCGAAACAATTACAACATTTCCTGAATGATATTCTAATAGAAATTGAGAACCTTGCAATTTCCTATAAAGTTCCTGTCAACAATAAACTGCAAATCAAAACAACAAAGTATGGATATCAAGAACGATACAGTACGGAACAAGGATAATATGTAAATTGTCAATCACAATAATTATTGATGCAAATTGCATATATATATAACTTTGTAAATATTTTCACGTGAAAGTTTTTAAGCGTAGAATTACCACTGTAAAAAGTTTGAAAAATGATGAAAATATTTTGGGAAATAAAAAATAACTATGTGTGGTTCCATAACCGGTTTACTTTGAAAATTTCCATTTGCTTTTACTGTATGTCGAATTAGAAATCCAAGAGCTCATCATGTACATAATATATATTTTATGTTTTAGGATTTTTATTAATTCATTCAGTATTCTCATTGTATGTGTTGAAAATTACAATAAAAAATCGTTCATCATGTTTCTTTATAAAATTCAATAACAATATAATAATTTATTATCAATATATAATCAATACAAGAGAGTAGACTTTTGGTCTATTTCAGAAATAAGTACAAAGTATTTTATGAAAGTATGCAATCGGGATAGAATTAGTTGTATATACACAATAAAATATTCAATATTATTGCAGGACTTAAGTATATAAATGTATTTTTCTTCATGATTAAGATTATTTGAATTCTTCAAAACTTCAAAAATAATACCATTTATATAGATTATTTATAACTTATAAATTATAAGTAACAATATTTGTATAGTATTTGCGTAGATACAAAATGGAGTATAGTGAAAAGTGCGTAAAAACGTAAATGATTTACTGCGAAAAAATCAAAAACACTGCACACAAAGCATGTTTACTGAAAGTGTTAAGTACAGTATATATGTCTGTGTCTTGAAAAGGCAAAAAGCTAACAAAACACGTCAGAGATGCAAAACTTGGCTTGGGAGATTAAAAATTAAAAGTATATACTATATATTATGTAGATAAATTTGAGAATGAAAATTATATTTCATGTTTAAAAAAAGGTTCACGTACAAAATGTATTCAATATTATGTTACACAATATTTTCTATATGTATACTGTATACATGAAATGTTATTCCTATGAAATCAGTTGCTACTTCTATTTTTGTTACTATATTTTATGTATATGTGTGAGTTGTGTATTACTTGAAAATCGTCCCATATGTTTTATATTATGTTCTTGTTTAATCCAGTGACTACAATAAATACTTTTTTGGTAGTAGAGTTTAATATAATTAGTACTTTGTAATTTGTAATCTATACAGTTATACTCTAGCTTACAAAGAATTAGTTCTTACTTCTATCTTCTATGTATACATAGACTATTCACTAAATAGTTTAAGGACCGAGTATTTATGATTTGATGCATCTATAATTTATGTATATACTTGACACTATATATTTTATATAGCCTATAGTAATACTTACATATACATATTACTGTGTAGTATTTATGTACACATTTATGCGTAGTACGCATCTTTCATTAGTTTGTTTCATTCAGACACAGTAAATAATAAGAATACATAATATGACTGTGTAAATGTTTAATAATTACTTATACTAATGTACAGTACACGTTACACATAATACATTATGATGTAGCATATGTTAAATATTCTGTATCATGTATCATTATGACTGCATAGATTATAGATATTTATTTTATTATTTTATTTGTAAACACTGCACGTTTGTACAAGAGTATTTTATATTTTATCCACATAAATATTATATATTTGGGATTCATAAGAAGTATATATTATATAGTTATGTACTAGAACCACAAATACAGTGTACTTTTATTAATACACAGTAATATATATTATGATTATAAATGAACTATTCATTATTTATGACAACACATATTTTAGTTTTACACTGTAAAAAAAAAGAAGTGACTGCACTGCACCAGTTTATTTTTTCTAATTTTGTCGACACATATGATTCCTTGTTCTTTTGTATAAATTCTATACATTGACGATGACGACGAGACACACGACGAATAAATAACTATGAATATTTATATGGCTTATTTGATATGGCGTTGAACTTTTTATTTTTTAGTAACTCATTACTTATAAGATATATATGTAGTGTTATAAGTAGTAGTATTATTATGTTTGTAGATGTTTTTCACATGTCACGTGTCACATATTTTTTTCAGTCATTCATGATTCAACTCTGAATGTGAATTAGTTGAAGTTGGTGTATCGTTCTTTTTCATGGAAGATTCTTCCTGTTCTTCTTTTTGACTTGAAGACGATGAAGATGACGGTGAGGGGGAAAGAGAAGATTTTGTAGAATGTAAATTAATGTCACCATCTTTACTGATTTTATTTATATTATTATTGTTATTAACACTATTATTATTATTTATATCATTATCTTCATCATCATTAATACTACTACTAGTTTGATCTACTTCATCCAAAAGACTTGAATATTGTTCATATGTTAAATGTTCATTTTCATTTTCACCAGTTGCGGTTACATTGACACTCCTTCTACGTCGACGATGTTCCTGACTAGCAATTTCCACACACAAAACTATTAACTTATGGTTACATCCTATATTTTCTTGACCAAGAAGTTGACCTTTGAGTAGGTCAGTGGCTAATCCCACATTACTGGAACTGCCTGAATGCCAGGCTTCGCAATATGATGATTTATCCCGTTCACCTGCAGCATCAGAACCATGCCAAGCCATTTTTTGTGGCCTAAATAAATATCATGTACAAATAAAACACATTGTTAAATATAAGACGGAAACAAAGTTGAATCACATTCACATATATGTTAAATTTAACTATATTATACAGAGAATACTGATTGTGAAAATAAGATATTGCATATTCTTTTTTACCAATGAAAATCTTCCATGACATTACGTCCATTAAAGGAGTAAACATGTGGAGGTCGAGTGACAAATCTCCCAGTTCCTTGGAATATTTCTGCCCATGAGTTGAACAAAAGTTCTCCTCTAGTATTCAAGACGGGGAGGTTTCGATCAGAGTACTTGACTATAGAGTCAAGGTTTTGTACCCATGATGACAAGAAAGCTCGGAAAGTACCCGCCAAGTTAGCATTGCGAGCCTGTCGATAGCATGAATAATCTGCACCTCGCACTCCGTGCATATCCCCACTATACGGATCATTTAAAGCTGCCATTCTCAGCTATGGAAAAAAATTATCAAGATTGACATCAATTAATCAGAAATGTATTATACGCAAAATTGTAATATTGTTACCAAACAACAAACAGATGATAGTTGAATCTGTAAGATTCAGATTTTCTAATGACTAGTTGAAACTTACTTGGGTTATTCTTTGCTTTAATAGTGCAGCATTAAAATCAGATGAGTAAATTAGGCTACAGGTTAGTCTTATGTATATTTTTTCAGGTATGGTACAAACAAATTGTTTGAAACAATTAAATCGTAGATAATGTTTTTTTTAAAAAATCAAATTATACTTACACTTGGCCCTTGAATTTTATTTACAAGGTTAGATGACTCGAATGGTGGTCGAATAATGTTTGGGGGTTCCGTCGTAAGTTCAGAATGTGACATTGATGGTGGGGCACGTATTAATTCTCCCATCTATAGGAATAATAAAAAAATTGTTAGTGTTTACTCTTATGAGACTTTTTATGCTTAAAAATTGTGACTGGAGGGTAAAATGTTTAATTTGTCAGTCATGAAATTAAAAATTAAATTTGTACCATGATTGGTTTCCATCCTTCAGACACACGACTGAAAAGTCTTTCTTCATCCTTTACAAAGGAGATTGTACCAACGGGACTTAATTCGGACATCTATAGACAACATTTTTTTAAAAAAATATTTAAAATTGACTCATACAGACGTTTTGATTTATTATACTATCTATTTGTTATTCATATTCATATACATTGAGCATAATACCTTGAGCATGGCTTCTCTTGTAAGGAAAACAACAGCTCCTGGTACAATTTTTGATGGGTCTCCTGGTTTTCCCGGTGGACCTGGGGGCCCTTTTAGACAATGAAAAATGGTTAAACATCATCATACAAACAAGTTCGAATGAACAATAATTAAAAAGAGTAAAAAAAGAGGTTAGTTTTAGTTATTCAAATGAGAATTGTGTATGAAAAAAGAAGTCACACCAAAGTATTGTTTATTGTTCACGTTACTCTCTTTATTTAAGCGTGCCCTCAATCCAGAAATTCCAGTTTTTACTTTTCCAGTTGCATGAATTTCAATGAATTAGTTAGTTAGTTGTTTAGTTTAGAAAAAATCAATCTTGTCCAAATGAAAAACATCAATTTAAACTCTAGTCTATTTATGAGGTTTTGCTATGTTTACCTTGAGTACCATACCCGGGCGGACCTGCAGGTCCGATTGGACCTATGTCACCATGCTCTCCAATTATGGATAAGCCTGGAGATCCAGGTGAACCTGGTGGTCCTACAAAATAGAGAAGTTGAAGTTTATCAAAATTACTTTGTCATTTAGATAAATTTCGACAAGGGGAAAATATGATATAATTCTCCTACATGAAAAAGGTCTAAAGAAAAACATACCTGGAGGTCCCGGGGGACCTGGTGGACCTGGAGTTCCTCGTAATCCAGACACTTCATAATTGAAAAAATTATCAGGAAGAACAGCTGGTTCTCCTTTTTCACCTTTTGGACCTTGTAGACTGATTCCAGGAGGTCCTGGTCTTCCCTATTAATATAGATATATATGTTAAATAATTACCAATACGATAAATCAGTATTAGTTTAACATATAAAATATTACTCCTAAAGAATTTAAGAGTATACTTATGTAGTGTTAATACTTTAGATACCCCATTCTGAATCCAAACGAAAGCATGAAGAAATACATAGTTTTTTTTGTTGTTGTTATTGACTCGATTTATCAAATTTCTTATAGTATATAAAAATGAGCATAATGAATGAATAGGACATTATAATAGTGAAGTATGGAAATTTAATAATGTAAAACATACCGGCCAGCCTGGTATTCCAATTTCACCTGAGGGTCCAGGAGGTCCCGGTGGACCAACAGGTCCAATTTTACCCCTTTTCCCTCGTTTGCCTGTCTCCCCCTTTTCTCCCGGGAAACCTCTTTCTCCTCTTTCACCTGGTGGACCTGGAGTTCCTGGTTCTCCCTAGAGATGCATGTTAGTATTTGTATTATTTTATAGTGATTTTGAGTTTTGAGTGTGACAATAGGAAAAGAAGTTGAAACGATAAACGTTTCCTTTTTTATCATACCTTGACACCACTTCCAGTTGCAACAGATGAAACAGGACCTGGAGGTCCAGCTTCTCCCCTTTCTCCATTTTTTCCAGGTAAACCAGGTAAACCATCAATACCCATATCTCCCTTGTTACCAGGATACCCCTAGCATAAAATAAGTAATACTCAAATTTAGTCATTGTTAGTCACTCACGAACATTTTTTGTATATATCTACATTAGTAAATGTAAGAGTTCCTAATTATATAATACTGTTAGTTGGAATGCTGATGACAAAGCAAAGTTAATTTAATATGTTAATACCCTTTCTCCTTTATATCCCATCATCCCTTTTAGCCCACGTTCACCCTGTACATTGTTAGTGAGCAAAAATGTATGTTATTATGATAAGCATTAAATTTAGTTATGCATAGCCAAATTAGTAGTTTCTTATAAATTCAGGTTATTCAATTAAAAACGAAGAAGCATATTATAGTGCAATATGTTTAAATATCTATAGTACAAGGTAAAATCCAAAGTATTCCAGCTAAAAGCTGATACGAGAACATAAAACTAACTTTTTCTCCTGGAAAGCCTCTTTCTCCTTTCGGTCCGTGCAACCCTGTATCACCTTTGTCACCTTTTGGACCGGGCATTCCTGGTCTACCTCCAATTTGACCAGATCCCATTTGATCCTATTAAACATAACAATTAGATCATGTCAAATCATCGACTGTTCATACAAACCATGCATCTTCTTACACAGATATACATCATATATTCATGATGACTGATGACCAATCTGAAATCTCAAACCTTTAGTAAATTTCTTGGTCTCCAATCCGGCTGCATGTAAAGATTAAGATTATAAGCTCGATATAAAGAGGAAATTGTAAAGGACCTTATTTATATAGACAACTATAAAATCGAACTGTATACAAAAGTATGCCTTACGTCAAATCCAATTAAATTTGGAGAACCAGAAACTCCTGCTGGACCAGCTATAATTTCATAGATGTAAAAATATAAATATCAATACATGAAAGTATTTGTACATGGAATAACATTTTTTTCCAGATAACACATTTTTTTTTCCATATAGATTCCTAAAATAGGCAGTTAATTTTTTTCCATATAGATTTTTTTGGACCCAATTTTTTTCCATATAGATTCAATTTTTTTCCATATAGCCCAAATTTGGGGTATTTTCACTTCGTTTCCATATAGTTCGAGTTAAAAAACCCCAAAACTTGAAATATTTGGACCGAGTTTAGCCCTATATCAGAACTGTCCACTTTTTTCAACTTTTTTCAATTCTCTGTATAGATTCTGAAGATCATGTACAATGGACAGGTAATGTCTCAAAATGCTCATACTATTTTTTGACAAGTTGACCTCTGCAATTCAGCTCAGAGTGTCGAATAACCCAGGTTTTTGGTGAAATTTTGGGATTTTCCTGCCCGCGACCGTTTTATGGCAAATGGGCTGCAAAAATCCCAGTACACCTCGAACACCCAGTGGGGTTTTGATAGTGGTCATTTGGATGTTCACAGTGTGAAAACCCTTGATTTCATGACACTCTGAAATTAATATCGCAGTTAACCAATGCAAACAATTAGAAATAGTGTAACCACTTTGTACATTAATCGCCATTTACATAGGCCATGTACCTTTGAAATTTTGAAAAGTAACCCATTTTCCTCGTCTATGATCTTCAGAATCTATACACTAGAGTTGAAAAAAGTGGACAGTTGTGATATGGGGCTAAACTCGGTCCAAATATTTCAAGTTTTGGGGTTTTTTAACTCGAACTATATGGAAACGAAGTGAAAATACCCAAAATTTGGGCTATATGGAAAAAAATTGAATCTATATGGAAAAAAATTGGGTCCAAAAAAATCTATATGGAAAAAAATTCATAGCCTTTTTTAGGAATCTATATGGAAAAAAAAATGTGTTATCTGGAAAAAAAAATACAGCCTTTGTACATTTACATTGCATATTGTAAAATATATGTGTAATAGGTTTCTCTGCAAAAGCAAAACTTACGCAATCCAGGTAATCCAGGAGGACCAATAACTCCAGGTTCACCTTTTTTGCCTTGAATCCCTTCTGGTCCTAGTCCTCCAATATCTCCTCGTTCACCCTTTTCTCCTTGAATTCCTTGTGGACCAAGAGGGCCGGGTGGTCCATGAGGTCCTTCAATTCCTGGCAAACCACGGAATGTTTCCGGTAGCATACTCAAGACTTCCGTATAATTACAAGTACATTGTCCAGTATCAAACGGTAACTATTGTTTTGACACATACATACACTTGATCATTTTAAAGTTTAAATCATTTTACTTGAAAATACATAACGTCCTATTTGTTATCTAAAATACATTCCTACGAGAGGAACCGAATAAAAAATAAAGGGTTATGGACTGGGATGTAAATTTGAAATATTGTATAATTATTTTGGTTTTGGTAATTGATCTCACATTTCTTTCTTTCATGCATACTCTGTACTTTTTTCGTATGTGGAGGAAAAAATAAAAAAGGTGAAATAGGTAAATAATATAATTTCTATATCATGAAGATACGGGGATATACTAGGAGATCAAAATATTTAGAATTTAGAAATAGGATCGAAACTACAAGTTTTTTTTATAATAAATGAAGTACTATAAAACATGCAAAAGATCATGTGTAAATGTTCGTAGTTTTTATAGATACAGGTTGGGTTGATTCAAGTGAAAGTTGTTGTGTACCTCTTGTCCATTTACATTTGGTGGTTCTCGGGTTGGTGGTGTGGGCGCTGGTGGTCCAGGAGGCCCAGCCGGTCCCTATGTATTTTTTTATCCATAATATCATAAAAATAGTAAGTAAAAACACTACACAAATAGAAGAATATCTGTAGATGATACAGTGACAGAAATACAAGACAAAAATGTACATAACTAGAAACTAGAAAAGAGACAGAGCGAATATAATAAAAACGTTTACATTTAGATTTTAGATATATACATTTAGCACAAAAATAGTAAATAGAAAATATACAGAATGAGGAATTCAAAGAGATCAAAAATGAAAGATAATTAGGCAAGCCAAAAGATAATAGTGTAAAATAGGACTTGAAAGAAATTCAGAAACTCGTAATGAGATTTCTTTCTCTTTCTTTCTTTCTTTCTGTTTACAGAATACAAAAGAGTCCCCACAACGAAAAGTAGTCGTAGTATTTGAGTTTTAAAGAAGCCTTTTCAAAAATGGATTATATATTTAATTTCATTGATAAGTCAACTACCTAACATTTTTGAAATTTAATAGGTTGATAAAACAACCTATTAGCTACTCAATAGCACATTCACCATTCACCATACACCGTTTCTAATTAGACCTTTTTTGTTTCACTTTCACCAAACCATTTTGTAATACTTAACTTATAGTTCAAAGAAATGAAATAGAATATGTAGAATCATTTCTGTTGCGGCGTATACATTAAAGCTGTTCATCATTATAAGTTATAACCATGTACTTAATTTAGATAGTTCAAGGCAAATATTTCCTATATGTGTACTTTTCTTTTGATTCCAACCAGAAACTATGTATATTTCGCACCTGCTCGCCTTTTTGCCCTTTACTTCCTTTAAATCCAGCCAAGTTGCCAAAACCTGATGATTCTGGAGGGGGTGGTGGTGGTAATGGAGGAAACCCGCTTCCTTCCTTAAACTCATCCTCATCATCGTAACTCTGTTCATATTTAGTCATTGTTTCAACAACAAAAAATAACAAAACAAACACATAAAAATAAAAGAACAATAATGGAAATACTGTACACAGTAGTGAAAATAAATACTAAATAAATAATAAATAACTTCAAAATGATAAACTAAAAACATATAAAACAATATATGTAAACAAACCGGATAATCATAGAATCCGGAAATGTCAAACCCGGAACCGTCTCCAGATGGAAAATGCTATAGGAAATGATACCATTTGAATTTTATAAATGAAATATATTATGTTTTGTTCTTTCATAATTTTATTCGCAAACGAAATGGTCATTTTCAGTCCTTTGTTAACGGTAGTAATTTTAATTCTGTTGTTAGTTTAAAACCCATTATAATTGTAAGCACCATGTTAGCTTTTCCATAAATTGCAATCAATTTTTTCCTTGTTCATCCGATTTGCTTTATGTTAACAATTTTCAAGCATAATAAAAAAATTATCGACTATACGTAATATTTTAGTAGGTTCACTATTCATTGTTAGGAGTTAAGAGTAAACTCAACTACCTCACAGAGTAAATCACAGAACAATTCTTCGCATCCCCGACCCCATACTTATCATCTAAATCTCATATAAAACTGACTATGCATTTTATTTTTTATTTTACCCTGAAAAGCTATATAGCTTTCAACATTTTTACAGTCAAGAATCAAGTTAATACTTTGCATATAAAAATAAACCGCTACTCCCGGATGACATCAGCTGACATTGTCAATTCTACTGAACTTGTGCTTGTACCTACTATCTATCTACATATCTATTTATTATTCACGCATTTTTGTACACACACTACACAGTACACAACTACCCTAAAATCTACACCTTGTTGTTGCTGTAAAATGAAACACAGGGATTTGTCGACTTTTATCCTCGAAATAATAATAATATATCATATGCATCTGTTTTCTTTTTACGAGCATTCACATATTTACGCGTATACGGATTTATTATTATTTTATTATACTGTGACTGAAACTGTGTCTGTGATGTGCATGTGCGTCAAGGTAGTAAATGTATAGAGACGGAGACTTTGAAAAGGGAAAGTCGAAGAATTTCACAAGGGAATCAACAGAATAATAATGATAATACAGTTGAAATATGATACGACGAGAAAGATGTGTCAAAAACCAGCCTTTGTATGTATTATGTATTTGTATACGTCTTTCCCCAACATGAAGCTATTCTATGTTATACACTTTCTACATACTACGAACTACGAACAAGTATCAACAACACGCGTGTCTTGTGTATGTTTGTGTTATGTATACTACATACATACATGCATACTTATTAAAACCATATAACATTATTATTATTATTATCTTGAAATGGTTCCTTTGAATTTTGAGGGAGAAAGAAGACAAAGAGGAGAGAGGAGCACAAGATTATGTAGAAAAAGAGAAAAGAGTAAAAAGTAAAAGTCATCTGAAACACGTGGGACACTCGATATCTCATTTCTCCTCTTTGTTTCCATCGTGAATGTGAAAATGGTATGCGTGTATACCTATTACCAATGCATGTATCTATGTGCACCCTATGTGGGGGTGTGTGTACAATTTTCCAAATCGAAAATTCCATGCTGTCAGTATTTAGTATGCGTATTAGATATACGATTCTCTCATGCATACATACAAGCATACTTTGTACTTTATATTATGCGTGTGGACTTTTCCCAAATTCCTTTCACAACTACGTTTACTTTTACAAAAGTGGTAGCAATCAAACATGGAACATGAAACATGAATAGTGAGGTAAAGCGTGTATACTGTATACTGTATACAAGTAAAAGTTGATCTGTTGTTTCAAAAGCTAGGTATATTTCTTATGTTCCACATTAAATCCTCCACATGTGAATTTATTCAGAATTTAGAGTTCCTCATTATACTTTTCATTCATTCATTGTCGCTTTCATAATGCGGTGATTATATCTATTTTACTAGGGTGCAAATTCCTCATGAAACGTAATAGGATGTAGAATATAGACCAAAAGATATAGGAACTGTAGCTTTTATGGCATGTGTAATATGTAACTTGCGGGTTTTCCTGTAATTTTCTAATTCGTAGTTTAGCAGGTCCAATCCCAAACTCTACGGTGAATTATCTATAATCTACAACTAGTTCGTAGTTCTAGTGAGAGTGGAAAAATAGTGCATTTGGAAGTGCTGGAGCTTAAAAAATGACCTAAAAAACTCTACATATTTTTTGTCCACCCTCCAAAAGAAGGATAATTTATTATGCATTTTGGTTATACCTACATACTTAAAACTATACTTAAAAAGTATACTTATGCTACCACAAGACGATTTTATATGAATATACCCGTCGGTAAAAAAATGAATTATAGTCAATATCGGTCGGTGGCTAAACTTGTAATCTTGCAAAACTTTTTAAAATTGATTTAAGGATTAATCTCAAGCTAGTTTATTGAAAACGGGAAATTGGATTTCGATTAATATCTATACATAAAACCAAAGAAGAACCTCTACTCTGGTGCATGTCAGATCGATATAGGAAAAGTTTGAAGTTTGAATTAAAGCTGCAATGTGCAAAGACACAAGGAGCAAGTACTTGGAGAAAAACTACAATACCTATCTATGTATAATGTATACAGACTAGATATTAGATACTAGATGCATTGTTCATTTTGTATCAATAATTATCATCAAATAACAACTTCTACAGACTGCAGCTCAGGGTTCTAGTTTATGGGACGTCCCGCATCCCGCATGAGACTAGTAATGTCGCGTTTACTTTGCTATCTTAACAAACTGGAAGACGACAAATAATCTGTCAAAGTGACAAATGATGTTGCTCGTATAAAGCGTAAAGTAAGTGACACATGTGCATTGTACATTGTACATACTTTGATTACCAAATTTATTTTGTAGATAATAATCATGAATTCCCTGTTGCATTTATAATCTATAATCTATGCATGATCAATGATCAATGGATTTAATTAGGGTAGAAATTAGACAATACGTCCAAATAAGACGAATAAAATAATAGGATTTTAAATTGGATACACAGCCGTGGCTCCTGTTCTTCTTTTCATAGCCAAAAAAGGAAGGGATACAAGAAAATATATAGTAACAACCGATTAAACCTCCATGCATTTTGTGCCTAGTACATAACTTGTTATTTGAAACCTTTTCCAGATGCTCAAACATTATTGAATTTATACAATCACGTTTTGTGGCGTCATAATACGAATACTGACGAGTAAATTTGTCAACTGTTTCTGTTTCTATGCAAATACTTCTACAAGCTGTTCATTTTCACTTTACAATGTTAATGTACTGGTGTATGAAACTTTGCATCGTCAACGATTTGTACCGCTGTTGTATCTTGTGTAGAGTATAGCTATTATTTTTTTTAAATATTAAATTAGATTAAATCCTAAATAAATAAAGTAAGCTGTAAGTCATTTGTAGTTTGTACCTGATACTGCTTTTGAAAATTCAAGAAACTTTGTGCATTCACGCAGTGTGTACGTCTTTTACATTTTTAGGTATATAAGAACGTGTAATAAAAACACAAATAGCCGGTATAATTTATGAAATCATAAAATACCAACTTTGGCAATGTGTGTCCCAAAGCGTAAATCACAGAAAATCTAGATATCTCTAGTATCTAGTATAAGCAATATAAGAAGCCTAAGACGTACAATGCACAATGTACACAGCTGTGACTGCCAAAGACAGAAGCTCAATCCTGGAACACTATTCTACATCCAAAGAAGGAAGGAGCATTGGTTGGAGAGTAATCGATTTCGAGGGTGCACTGAAAAGTTTCTGAGGGACTCAACACTCAAGCAGTCCAATAATTTTTTTACACACTGCACACATGGCTAATGTCTACTGTCTATGCACACTTCATACTCCAACCTTAATGCAAAGCTACTACCCAAAGGTGATAAAAGTAGTTTGGGTTTCTTACAAAAAAAAATAAGCAAACATAATACATACAATTTTTAAACACATGCACAATCACCATCAAATAGCAAATTGTTAAAAAAGCCAACATTTCCATTTTTCATGCGTTAACGGACTTTAGACCAATGCATTTATGACCATTTCAAATCTCTAATAATCAATAATACTTCTTTTAAGATTCGAATAAAAAAGTTTTCAAAATTAAGTATTTCAAATCTCAAATGTGGATGATCATGAGTCATGAGATTGTGACTTGACTTTGTAACCTTTCGGCTAAAGCTCTGTGCTCTGTACCATTTTAAAAAATTTCAAATTTCAACACAACTCATGACGATCCACATGTATTAATTCTGCAAATTAACAAACTAAAACAAAAAAAATTAACAAAAAATTAACTTGGACCAGCCAAAACTTACAGAAAGGTTGTCATCACATTGGACGTCAGCTACCCCTGCCATGCCATACAGCTTCAACTCTTGAATGGCTCCCTTCAAAAGAAGAAGCACGGATAGGATATGAACAAATAGTTCACTACATGAGTTTCTCATTTTAACACTTGATTCCTATTTCAATTTACTTGTGTCTGGAATCTAGAAAGTCGAATTCAAATTCAAGTTTTTACACCATGGGTTTCTATTTTCTATGAACTATGAACACTTTCTCATGTCCATAAATTTGCAAAAATTATTTTGCATAGTATTAATTCATGCGTATGTATTATTATTTATCATGAATTCTTCAAACACGGTTTAGAGATTTTAGAATGTTTTTGAACAGAAATATGGACGTACGCATCACGCTTACATCTTCCACTCATATAAACGCAATGCACGCATATGAAATTCTTCAATTAACCACGTTTCTAACTTGAGTTTCATACGATTAGGATAGTCGCGCACATTGCACATTTACGCAAGTGTATACGTATATATGTTGCATATCGTGGCCCTCGTTTTAAAAAAGAATACGTGCCATGTCTTATGCATGGCTCGTATTCTTTTTTAAAACGAGGGCCACGATATGTTAAAGCTGAGGATTATGAATGGTAAGTTATAAGGTGTACATCTGTAATATTGTATTAAAAGGTTAAGGTCGTATTTAATACTAAACAATGTTCAATGTACTGCACGAGTTTTTCAAAGTATTTTCCATGAATAAATTAAATAACGAGGTATTTTCTTTATATTCAAAAAAATCTCATCATTAGGATTTCCTTTTGTATTTTGTACGATATTTTACCTTCCTTTGCCCACTCTTATTGAATATTACTTTGGCGTAAATAAGTATTAGCGAATAGCATTAGTATTTAGTATTTAGGACTTTGATTCTAGATTCTAGATTCTAGACTCTCGATTGGTTGTGAATTGTGAGGAATATATAGGGAATAGACAAGAAGATGCGATTAATTAATTCTCTGGCACGGCACGAGATTCCAGTCAAGTAAAGATTCGAGACTCAAGTCAAAACTTTTTTTCTTGTTCTGTATTCAGTATTGTGTATGTCATGATGTTTTGTAATTTGGCAAACCAAACCAAACCACGCCAAACCTTTCCTTTGCTTCTTTTTGCTTGGAATTTACATACATGAGCATTAGCATTAAAGCACCAACATCAACATCAACACCAAACACCAGTTCATCATCACTTTAATAGCCAATTCACAATTCACCGTCCATATTGTAATTTGTAATCTATACACTCTACACCATACACTCTTTGAAATTCTCTAGTGGAATGGTTAGCTCATACTCATTCCATATCCACGATGATTATAACTTTTAACTTAGAACATGATGCCGGCATTTGAGCAGCATCAAAATTCATTATACCGATAGAGAATACAGATTATAATATGATATTAATATTATTATGTGTGCATCTCATATCTCATATTATCGGTATAACAATGCACAAAAGCGGAGAGCACAATAGACAATGGAAACACATACACAATTATGAATAAGGAAAATGTCCATAGTTCATAGTCCATAGTCCACGGTGTATGTAGTATGTAGACAAAGTATAAAATATGATGTAACACCCACACTCAAACACTGCCACAATAACCAGCCATAAGAAAACACACACTCATTGTATATTGTATATTGTACTGTATATTATGGAGATGGAGATGCAGAGAGGTGTAAGGAAAGCAAATCCACATCTAAATCCATCATCATACTCATTACTCATTAATATTACTAGTATTATTATTATTATTATTATAGTTATTGGCGAACACTGTTCTTCCCCCAATTTCCATTTAATATACTGCACATTGTATGCATTGTAGATTGTAGTTGTAGTCAGAGCGAAAGAAAAACTCAAGACTCGCGGTAATACCACAGCTAACTTAAGTTTTATTACTTCAACTTGACATTATTTATTTATTCATAGATCTATGAACGTTGAAAATTGAACATTGAACATTCCTTCTCAATCTCTTATACAGTTGCCGACCTCACTTGCACTTGCACTCGTAATCTCTTCACTATTCCCTATTCATCGTCACCTCCAGTCTCCAAATATTATACACTACAAATTTTAATCTCTATATTATTTACAATTTACAATCAACCACAAGAACAATAAATACAAAATATATATCAACTTTTTCACACAACTGTTTTTAATTCAAAACCACTGTAAAAGGAAGATGACTTTTAAATGAAGACTCGGCTATATAATTTAACACCAAAATTTGATGTTAATGCCTGTATTGTATATTGTATATTGTATACTGTAAATTTTAAATAGAGCAGAAACAATTGGATGAAAAAACTCATATCAAATTTCAGGGTTCGTAGTAAAAAGTAAATTTTACTATATTCAAAGTTCATTCATTGTTTTAGTCATTACTGATATTATCATCAATTCTGTCCGGTATTAATGGAAAATCGGAGAACAAAAGAGAGAACAATTCAATCCGATTTTGCTATTCACAATCCAAAACACATTTTCTATTTAAAGTTCCAATCCAATTGAATTCAATTTTGTCGACTGTCGATTGTAAAGTGTCAAGTGAGTGGATCTTGGATAGCTCTTTCACCATCTTTCACCCATTGTGTGGATTGTGGGTAATTAAGTACTAAAAATGCTCACTCATTCTCATTCGCTCATTCACTCACTCCAGCCCACTTTAGCTCATTTATTTGCTTTTGTCCATACTTCACAGTCATTCATCAACAGTCAACAAGGATAAACTTGAACTCGCATAAGCACTAGGAGATTAGACTTGAAATTAATTTATGACCGTACTTAAACTTGCACTCCACACTCACTCTTTCTTTCTTTCTTCCTTCCTTTCTCTCACTCACTTGAATCAACAAATACAACAATCTAAATACTAAATACGGCACATAACACTGTATGATATTGTATAATGTAATTTACAACTGCACAAAACAACACAACACACTCAACTAACAAGCAAACAAACAAGCACTTAATCACTTGTCGCTGCCTTCATTTTTTATTATTATTGTGTACGTGTGGTCTCGATGCACAAAAAGCACATTTTATAGTACACAATCTCATTTCTACTTCTATAAATTTTGGAGTTTGGAAATAAATAAGATCAATTGACCTCCACTTTCCACACGCCAGGCGCTAGACACAAGAACGGACACTTTTAATTATAATACAAATACAATGTACAATACTGAGATCATCGGAAAACCTTTGTATGTAATGTAAATCATGCAGATTTATTTATAATATTTCGAAGTTTGAAATTTAAAAGAAGCTTTAACATTTAAAATAGCTCCTCGAATTTTATTTAATATCCTCCTAAATTACCTCTACTCTTCACCCTTCACCATATAATAACACTACTGACTTGTAATATTAAACATGAGGAGTTAATGAAGAGAAAGACGACGACAAACTCACTCTCCTATCTTTCCTATCCGCAAGACAAAACCAGTGTACAGTATTAAGACACGAGATAATCAAGGAAAATCAAGGAATCAAGGTGAGAGTTGTGTGAGGGGGTTCAGAAATACATAAAGTAAGCGAGAAAGAACTAGAGAGACAGAGAGAGAGAGAGACTTGAGAGCATATAATATTTTACAAAAGAACTATAGGTGTATGGATTATCATTTGTACAAGACGTGAGAGATATATAGAAAACAATGTTGTTCTCACAAACAGTTTTAGTTTCCCCGTCTTTAATCCTCCATAGTCCATACGTAGATGCGTAATGCATACATATGTACAATGTACACTGTCTACACATTTCTAGGCAAAGTCTCAAGTCTCTAAACCATACCTGGAAGATACGAGCGAGATGAGAGGGTTCAGTGCAGTGAGGGATGATCGAGGTTCCCTCCCTCTCTTCGTGTATATCTTAAATTGTTTTGAGAAACAATGAATGGGTGATTATGTACATAGATAATATACCCTGGACAGCTCCAAACTCCAAACTCCAAACCCCAGAAATGAAGAAGATGTAGAATGAAGATGGTACATTGTACATTGACGAGAAAAGGATAAGGAAAACTGTTGGTTTCTGGCATATAATATACAATACATACAGTCAATGGGAATTTATGTACGATTTCTACAGTACATACAGTATACATCATACAGCATTTTACCAGTTACTAGTATATCAGAAACTAAATGATATAGTATGATGATGATTATAATAATGATGGAAAATATGGTACATGTTTTTTCCCTGATGATGAGGGTTTTATTCTGACTTTTTGACATAATATGCTGTGTATTTATATAATATGTGTCCATTTCTACATCTTTATAGTATAATTACTCAGTACTCATCATTCATCATGATAATTTACATGAAAGCATTCATTTTTCATTTTTAGGTCTGCTAAAGTTATCCTTTGTGTATTCAGCACTCATGCATTTTTTAATTTTTACACAACTATTTACTATTTGGACACATACGTAACCTACTCAATATAGATTTCATTCGTATCAGATGTATGAGGTCAACAACAACAATGTAAGTAGAGAGTAGACAGAGAGTCTATGGATAAACATGACCTCATCTTCCAGAAATGAACAAGCTCACATAGTACATAGTACATACTACATATCATAGGTACACAGTCGGCAGTCGGAGATGGAAGATCCATCAAAAGACCAGTCTTCTCATGCATCATACGTATTAATGGATTATTATAATCCAGCTCAGATTTATTGCAAAGTAGACGCAAATTCCTCACATTATGACTCCACACTATAGAGAACAGAGAAGAACTTTTGCGGTGTATAGCTTTTAGAATTACCAGTTACCATTTACCATTTACCAATAACTAGCTTTTCTATATTACCATCATGCATTTTATATTATACTATTATACAAAATACCAACGTGTGTACCCATTGTTATTTATTATTGTTATTATCATAGTGTGCATATTAAAATTGCGCATATATTTATCATAATACTTGGTATTTGGCATTTAGTATTTAGTATTTGTTCAGGTTTTTTTCATGTATTTTTTTGTATTTCATGTGGGAATACTTTTCAGTCTTCAGTCCTATTGAATACATATTAAATCTTAAATACTGTACTTACGAACAATATATAGCATAAAGAAATTACATTAAATGAAAACTTGACTTTTTTATTGCACTTTGTCCATTGTCCATCGTCCTGCGTACTTATTATTATTACCTGTATAATGTATAATGTGCATAGACATGCGATTAAATTTGCAATTTAAATAGAGAGCTAAAACAATAACTTGATTATTATTAGATAAAGAATAAAGAAGATGGTGATTTTATTGCAAATTCAACTTAAAACAATGAAAGAGTAATTGTGTGTGTACCTGCAATGTGCAGGGTGTCTAGTGTCTAGTATCTAGTGTCTGTGTACATTTAATACTTATACATTATACATAATCCATGAGATTGACTTGATGATTTTTGCCCTTCCCCCTACAATAATTTATACTCTACAATATTATGAGCTCATCTCTTCTTCTTAAGTAAATCCTAAATCCCAAACAAATAACAAATCCTACATGTAAATGCTCCATAGATGTTGAATACAAATATAAATATCATAAAGCACGAAAAATAATGAATGCCATAAAAACTCTGAATGATTTGTATTTTGTGTAGCACATATTGAATCCTTATAAGTTTTAGTATCTATATGAAGATACAAATTCGTTGTTCGTATACACATCACTATAATATGTTATATTTTATATTATATATTATGGTGTACAAAACATGAAGAAACTGTGAAACAAGATGATACGAAAAAAAAAATTGCCGAACGTCCAGATCCAGACACTGGTTTTGGTTTTGGTTTCATTCAACATTCAACATTCAACGTCCAACGTTCAAGTTCAACACACTTTGATCATTCATTACACCTTTAATTAATGATTATGTACAACAGCGTGTTGGATCATCCTTGTTGGTTTTTCAGTTTGTACACAGTACACAATACACAGTACACACATATTATGTACAGAAAACAACAAGGTTTTAGCTTTGAGGTGTGTGATTTTTTAGTTTTGGCAATTTTCACTGTTCATTTCACAGCAGCATTCCAATTAAGAATTAAGGCTAAGGGCAGAGATGCACATAATAGTTATTTTACATTTACATACCTACTCTTCCTCTCTTTTCATACCTATTACATATTACATATTTTATATTTTACATACATAAAAGGTAAAATAAATACATGCGTGCAAAATATTAGACACATTTTTGTCTTGCTCATTTTCATTTTCGTTTTCAGTTTCACATGATTCACATGGTTGATATTTGTACGAGTAGTTAGCGGGTGACTCGCTCTGGCTCTTTGCTCTTTAGAGTTTAGAACTCTGAACTCTGACTAAAAGTAAACTGAAATGAAAAATCTCTACTTAAACTGCTCCTTCTTGTTAGCATTTACTCAAAACTCCAACCTCAAATCTCAACTCTCAAATGAGTGAACACTGTTGCAGTGAGCAGGAGACAAACGTATTAGGTAATGTGCTTATTATTATTATCATCATAGAATGGAGAATATGGAAGCAAGTGTTTGTCTGTCTGTCTTGTCTGTAGTGTGTACTTTCGTGACTTGGAGCAACATCATGTGCATAAACATGAGACCCACAACACATACATATTTATTTACATGGACAAATATTCCCTAACGCATACACAATACACACTTTGTACTTTGTAGATAGTAGATGCAAGATACATCCATCCCAGAAAAACTTAGCTCTAGAGCTGACAGACAGTCAGACAGACGGACGGACAGGTGAGAGAAAAGAAAAAGAGTACAGATAGAAGAAAAGACCAAGGGCCTCAGAAAAACAAAACTCAATATTTATTTCCTTTCTTAAGGAATTAAAGAATCTCCTCCAGGTAACTTATTGGCCAGAGTTGGATAGAGAACATCTACTGTGTGTAATATATTGTACCATTGTATTTTGTACTGTACAAAATAATAAAGGTCATAATAATAATATAAACATATCTTTTATAAAGAATATGCATGTATATTACATACACTACGCACTATTACTACGCACAGACATGACACTAGGATACGAAATATACCAAGTGTAAAACCAAACCAAACGGTAAGAACAGATTCAAAACAAAGAGTAAAGAGTGAGACACGAGAGACACGTGAAAAGTGCTTAGAAAAAACACAGTTTTTTCTTTCTTTTTTTTTCAAACTACTTTTAAACATGTTCTCTGTTGGCTCCATTTTCTGAATACTGAATACAGAAGATATTCTTCTTCCTCTTTACTATTTTTTAGGTATTATGTAGTACGCAGTATGCCCCACTTGTTAATGCCTGTACTTTGTACTTTACACTATGCATTCGGTGAATCGGTATCCAGTATTAAGCATTTTGTATTAAGCTTTATGCCTGCGGTCCATAAATAAAGTATAATACTGTAAATCTTTCTAAGTATTTTCTCTAGTTGAAAAAGTGCCAGTGCCAGTGCCAGTAAGTCGCTCCGGGAGAGAGCACTTCTTTACGTGGACTCCCTTTGTTTTTATAATATATATTATGTACATTTATACACTTGGTAGTTGGTACATTGTTATTGTTACATATAGAATATATAGAATATAGATATGAATGTGTAAAGTTTAATGTGTAATACATAATACACCTGCACAATTTTATTATTACCCGTCCAAAATTTTATTACCGTGAAAAGTACATGTTTGTAAATGTACTATAGTAATCTATGCTTTACTCGGTGGACATGGATATGGATATGGATGTGGAATGGATTACAATTTACAATGTATCATCTGGACATATTTGGTATTTAGATATGAGGAATTCTTTTATGATTTTGTCGGTGTCAGTAATATTGCAACTACAGCACATCAACAGTATCACTGTACAGTGTACACTGTACACTGTTAGAGTCCGATATCATCATTATCATATGATGATTATTTTTCTGACCAATTTTAGATTCTACCAGAGTAGTTACTTATTGTTCTGTGTTCTACACACTATATTATAATGTATTATGTACATGTACATATTTCAACCCCAAAAGGTACATGAAAAGTGTCAGGTTACAGAACCAAATCTTCAATCAGAGAATTCAAAATCAGAAACAGAATCAGAGTCACACAGAGAGAAATGAGAACATCTCAATTGCTCTCTAAATTATGTTTTCAACAACCACATGAACGTATCCTCCTCCACAAAAACAAAAGATCTAAATTCTAAGTCATGCCTTAAGGCCGAAAACTGCAGAAATCCAACATACAAAGTACAAATACAGAAAATGTACAACAACAACAACAATAAGATGAAGCTACATGTTGTACATTGTACAAACTTATTTCAACACGGATTGGGATTAAAGATAAAATTCATTATTTTCCCCTCTTCCTTTAATACAAATACAGATAAATAAAATCTGGACTGGGGATCAAGCCTTTTGTGAGAGCTGAGAGTATAAAATCATAATAATTCATGTTTCTTCAAATTTTTAGTTGTTGTTCTTCTTCTTATTCAGTTTTCAGTATATTATAGCTAACAAGAGTTCATCGCCTTTTTTATTTTATTTAGCATGTTCCATTGCAAACATTTAGAACTTTTGGAGTTTTGGGATGGAATATTATCTTGTATTTTGTATTTTGTTTATGGTTGCAAAATTAAATTGAGAATAGAATTTCTCTTCCAGACATCATAATTCATAATACAATCATGAAATGAAACCAGAGAATTGATGACATATCGTTTTACAAATTTCTGTCCATGATAATAATAATAATGTACAAAGTACAAAGTGAAAGTGTACCTATTTACATATGTCATTTATCATTATAAAATACTGTTATCTGATATAGATAGAAAACTGCAAAATTATTATTATACACAGGAATATTTTTGTCATTATATTTTTTTACAGATATGTTCAATGCTCAATGTTCATGTATATCAAAATTTGCTCTAGATTATTGAAAGTTGAGATGTTCTCTCTAGATTCCAGATTCTCTATTCTCTATTGACAGTTCTTTGGAATATTTATGAGAACATAAACATTTACTTGAAATCATACGCGTCGATATTTCAAAGGGAAAAAAGGTCAAAGGCTATACTTACACCTTTATTTTATTCTCCATTCTACACATAAACATAATATGTACACAAATGTATCTGTACATCTCTTTTAACTTTGATGTTATAACAATAATAATAATAATAATACCCGTGAGCCGTGAATGTAATATTGAACAGTGACGATTGACGAGTTTCAGTTTCAGTTTCAGTTACACTTAGACACAGATTGTTCACAAAAAGTTTGTTTTTTGAAGCGTTGCAGAACATGAACTTTGAAACTTTGAAACATTGAAACAGGGAACATGAAAGAATTGAAGTGAAGGAGAGAATTATTGACAGCGGAGCTAGGATATTGAGTATTGAGTGACTCAAAGGCGACATGAAACACTGAACAAGGAACATGGGAAATGGAAAATGGACAAGGGGAGAGAGAGAGCGGAAAAGGAGTGAACAGTTGTATGTGACATTTGCTATATGGATAAAAAAAATACTGCAAAAATGAGAATCAAATCCAATATATATAGATTATAGATATTATGATTTCTACAACTACTTTTATATTATTATTACTATTATTATTTTGGAGTGAAAAGTGAAAGGATCTTGGAAAAAAATCATTCTTTAGTTCACAATATAAAATATAAATTCAGTCATTGATTGTACCAATAAAATATTTGGAAGGGGGTAGAAAAGTATATTTTGAAACTCTTATTCGCCCTGTGTAATATAATATATTTTAAGTTTTAAGATATAATAGGCAAATCATGACAGTAGATAATACTATAGCTATAACTCGAGATTTGTGTCAGTAAGAGAAATGAAATAATACAATAATATAAAATATAATCTATATAACAATTTAAGATGTTTGCCTTTACTCATAATCATAATAATAATCACCATTTTTATTATGATGCATTTTTTCGCACACGCCGACTACCGACTCGGTACTAAATTTACAATTTATATTATTTATATATTTATTATTTCCATTCCATTTCCAAAGAGCACGTTCACTGAACGTCGTCGTCGTTCAGTGTCAAATTGCCTACTCTTCCACGTGTGAATCATTCCAAATACCAACTACACTACTTGCATTCATAGTGCTTAAAAGTGATGCATACATTTCTGTCTATCCATGTCTGTTCCTGGTTGTTGCATTTAAAAGACAGAAATAATTATCCAAAATCCAAACGTAAGATATTTTCACACTCTTTTATCTATACCTTTTTGTTTTTAGTATTGAGTTCAAATGAACCCCATTCGGAGACCATTAAACATTAAACTCAAATGGTATGCATATTAGTCTCAGCCTAATTTGTGACTCCTTTTTCTTTTTTCTCCCCGAACAAATTATCATCATCATCATCCACAACAATTAGGAAGCAAATACTTATCATTAAAATGTTTCATCAGTGGCGATGGACAAGTAATGAAAGCGGTCATGCATGAAATATTAACTATTGACACGGTATTAGTTACTTGTAAAGTGTAAAGTCCAACCACTGCACTGTATGCTGTATATTATACACGATATATTACATATTATATTATTATATCATTATCTGAGAGCCGAAAATTTTCAAACCAAATTCAAGGTTGTTTTTTCCTGTTCTGTTCTTTAGAACATGGCTCAATAATTTAGAGCAATGAACATTTACGGACAGAGTACAAAGTACAGATTACAGATTACAGAGCCACGCGCTGGAAGCGAGTAGTAAATCATCAAAATATGTATGTAGCCATGTCTGCGTTCCGTGTCTAGTGTCTACTCATTACAACACTGAAAACTGAACACTGAACACTGCACATTGAACAGACAGACTTGTTGCAATTTTAATTCCAAAGTTAATTTTCATGTACATAATACAATTCCTCATTCAAAATTATTATGTGTTCTCTTTCATCTTTTAGGAATCATTATCGTTATTAGTTATTAGATGGAGCAGGCTCTACCCTAATTATGCATAGAAGGTAGACGGTAGAAAGATGTAAGATGTAGTTTGAGTTTAAAATTCAATGTTGCACGCATTATACGCACATTTCACATTTCATATTTTATACAGGCATTACTACTTGTACTTTTTGGATTTCTTTCTCATGTTTTATCTATGCTTTTTGCTATGAGTCTGCTTAATTTCATGTAAATTTATACGTTATCCTTATCTCAAATCTCAAGAAGGAATGATAAGCATCATGATACGACTGATAACCACCAACCACTAAATACACTGATAAAAGTAACAAGTAAAACAAAGTATACATTTATCCGCCTGAGGTTAAGATTGACGATAAAATTCAATAAAATTCAATCAGCTTTCTTCTTAATCATCCTTTAAATGTAATAAAGATAAATCCAGCGTAGGATCCAGCCAAATTTTGTTTTTTTAAATAAAAGCTGAGTATTGAATTTGAATTTTAAAATGTTTGAGGTTTGAGAAACAATCTTTCAACTTTCTGCTTTCGACTTTTCGTTGTGCGTTGAGGTTGATAAAGGGTGATAAATCATTTGATAAGCTTGAAGGATGAGAAGCTTAGGAGTGATTAAAGTGGTATTACTTTAAAAAAAATCAAAGCTGAAAGGAAACAGGAGAAAAAGATGGAGAAAATGGGGAAATAAATGAACCGATAAATATTATTGCATGCGCTTTGAACAGGAGAGACTCCAGACTCAAGATACAAGATACAATTCTGGTCTCTGATGCAGGTAAAGGAATTATTTGTATCCACTTGTTCTATATCAAGAATCATCTAGTTGTTCTTTATTCTTTAAACAAGCAAAAGGAAAAGATAAGAAAAGGGAAAAGGAGGAAAGTGGTACAAAAGACTTCCGACAGTTTGTATGTACTTAAAGAAAGTAGATGGAAAGAAAGAACATCAAAAAATATAATACACAAGGAACACACGAAATACGCATGCATATTGTACATCCAAAAGTAAAAACGTGTACTATATACTACACACAAAACAGAGAAAGGTGAAATCAGAAAAGCATGAAAAAGATCTGAAAAAAGAAAAATCATCTCACAGTTTTATTCCATCTGTTTTGTCCATGAGTTTTCGATTCCTTTCCCTCTTCTTCAGAGTCAGCCTGAATGGGAGATACCCCAGCACCAGTAGTGTAGTTTTTGCCAGCACTCGTAGCTCCTCTACCACTTCCACTACTACTACTACTTCCAGCAACAGACGCTTTCAAAGTGGACTTTTTTTCTTTTTCCGGCCAGTTAATTCTACCATAGCTCGGTGTCTCATCAAACCACCCCAAAGCACCTCCAATGATGACTACGAGAACAATTCCAAATCCTAATGTACAAACTATTGTCCAAATTTTGGATTGAGCTGAACATACAAGTGCCATTATATATATTTTTTTCTTCCTCCTCCTCCCTCTCAAATTTAGTATTAGTATTAGTTGTCAAATTTTCCTCTCATGTGTTCATGTACTTTGAATCAATCCAGGAATTGGAATCGGAATATCCTTGTTCATAAAGTGCGTAAGTATGGAGGAAAAATAGCTGAAAATGTTCAATGTTGGTAGTAACTTTCTTTCCTATTTATTTTCAAGTGCTCGTTAGTGGTGTAAAATAAATTTCAGTTTCAACAGTTTTCAATTTTCAATGCACTGATACTCCCCTTTCTTTTCTGCTTCTTACTTCTTCCTCTTCTTCTTGTTCTTCCTTTTTTATTCTTGAGTCCGTAGTTTGTAGTACGTAGTATGTAGTTTTGAGACTTGAGATTCTCCGTTCTCAAGATCCGAAATCCAAGATAGATTTTTTTACATCACAATGTGTCGGAAGAAATCAATTGAATGTGTAAAGTTACCCCCTTCTAGTTTCTAGTCCGAATAAATTCTTCAACTTTTTCAAGTTCAACGGAAAGGACATGAGATTTTATTTTTTTACTACAACTCGAATATCAAATCTCAAACACCTAGAGTGTACACATGTACACATGTACTATGTACTATGTATTATATAATATGGATGTAGATGTAGATATCGGCATCAGCCCTTGGCTCCTTTAACTTTTGGATCACATTCCAAATCTACACGGTTAAAAGATTGATTTCTACATGTGCATATTGTATACACTGTACACTGTACACACATCACAGGCTTGCACTTGCAGGTAGAAGGTTGAAGGTAGAAAGTAAAGTTTAAGTAAAGTAAAGTTGAGTCGACCAGGCACAAAAATTTTTAAAAGGGGAAAGAAAAGAGTTCAACATTCAGCATTCAACATTCAGGAGAAAGAAATTCACCCTCTTTTTTTTCTTGTTCTTTTCCTGGAGTGGAGTAGTCACTTTGTCTTTTTATTTTACACACAGTCAGTTCCACATTCCAAATTTCATAGGACACACTCTACACTCTACAAACTATCCACTACACAGTGTACAAAACATTGCACATTGCATACATATTACGGAGTACACATGTGTACGCAATGATTTCAATGAATATGAAAAGGTTTCAGGTTTCTAGCTTTCCGATTTTAGATTTTAGATTTCATACATGTGGAATGAGAGTACAAACTGAATCAAAAGCTTATCTGATGCTTTCCCTCCTTTTGTTCCACATGCATGAGGATTGAGGATGAGAAAGAAAGGAAGAAAGGAAAGAGAAAAGAGAGGATAGAGGAGAATAGGAAATATATTTGAATTCATTCATGACTTGGCATTACATGACATGACATTGATATCAAACTCTGTATTCTGTATTGTATCACTTTCCCTTTTTCTATTGTATTTCATCCAACAAACCAACATCCACTAGCAAATCGTTCCGCAAATGCACCAGGTTCCAAGTTCAGTATTATTCAGTATTCAGTATTCAGGAGTTTAGGATCAAGTAGAAAAAAATAACCCAAACGTTTACACTTTACACACAGAGCACAGTCAAGCTTAAATATTTAAAATTATTGTAGTTGTTGTTGTTTGGATCTATTTCAGATATCTACACAATACACAATGCGCACAATCTGCATGTCATTAAATGTACGTAAAAAGTATAAAGTATAAATGTAGTGCAGTGGAAACCTCTCTCATCCTTTTCATTTCCTTTACTTTTCTTGTCTGTTTTTCTATGTTTGTGGCATTCGGTCACTCAAGTGTCACGGTTGTAGGATATTTTGCTTCTATTTTTGTATTTTGTATTATGTATTCAAAAAGCTAAAAAGCTCTTATGTTCAAAACAAATCCCATTTCCTTACTGACCGAATTCACCCTATTATCATCACACTGTACACAGTAGTTCAATCTTTATTTGTATTCAGTTTTCAGTTGTAGATTTTATCAAATATCAAATATCACTTGTACAAAGTATACAATGTACAATACACAAACAAAGAATTGATAGTAACATCAATCACACGGCTATCAATATCAATAGATGTTCCAAAGTCAAAAGTCATCGCTTGGAATTTGGAATAGATTATGAATGATCAATAAGTTGATGAAATGCACGATCAATGATGTCAAAGGGTTTCATGAGAATTATCAATACTTTTTATCTCATCACCTCTTTCTTTCTTTCTTCCTCAAACTTCAATGTGATTCCGTTCGTTTGTTTCCGTCTCGGTCATTCGATCAGGGTGATGCTCATTTCGCATTTCGCATGAATCATGAAACACAATAAGTTTATAGTTCATTGTTCAACATAAATAATAATAATAATATTCTGTATTTTGGATTAGGAGTTTAGAATACAACAGTGTGAATCAAATTGTCAATCAGACAATTGTATTGCCAACTTGAATAATATATTGTATATTTAGCACAAAGCACAAAGCACAAGTCAAGTTCAACCTTGACACATCAAAGACCAAAAGAGCCCAAAATCTCAAAATCTCAATGCACAAAGACACTGAACTGATTGTGTGAAGATTGAAGAGCATCCATTCATTCGACAGCAGAGGAGTTTATTTCCAATGGAAAGAGGATGAAGAACGCCGAAAACCGTAACCAAAATGTGGAACTCAAATTCGAATTTTCCAACAAGGCAAAAAGTTTGAGTTGAAATAAAAGATAGACATGTAGCACAAGCACAAGTATACTCAATACTCAAGTATGTTCAATGTTCAATGATCAGTATTCAGTATATATGTACATAAAATTTCTTTGCTTCTCCTCCCTTTCTCTTGTATTGTTCGTCCTATTCTTTCACTCAATGGGGAAAGGCGGAATATCTGTAGTTGGGTCTTTTGTGCGTGTGTATTTGTGTGTGTGGGAGAGAGAGAGAGAGCGAGTAAAATTCCCTCCACTTTGTCAACTCCGGAGCCACTTTGTGAGCATTCAAATTGAATCAAGGGAGAGAACCCCAAAATACAAATCCAAATCCAGATCCAGATTCCGGCCCAAAAGAAGAGTATGAAGTATGAAGAAAGGGACAAAGGATGAATTCGTCAAGTTGGTCTTATGGCATGTAGTATGTAGTGCACTGATCACACATTTATATTTCACACATTGGCTCTCCTTTTCTCCTTTTCGTCATACATCTTTCTCTACTCTGTGAATAAGTATGAATCTGGATGTTGGAGGATGGATGTCGGAGGATGCAACTCAATCACTATTTTGAGGAAGGCGACACAAACTTCACCGTATAAAAAAAAAAGAAAAAGACGGAGGATCAAAATACGGGAAAGATAAAAGAGAACTGATGACGATGATGATGATGACGATATCTTCGATATCTTCGATGTCTTCGATGAGGATGATGAGACCTTTACAGATTTCCAAATCCAAATCCAAGTCCAAGTCCAACAGGACTAAAACTTTTTCCAGCTTTTTTTTCAACAAGAAAACCCTGTTGAGTCTCCAAACGGATGTGAATGAATGTTGACTGTGAATTTCACGCTCCCTTCACTTGCTCATTCCTCATACTTTTTGTCCAAAAATGATGCTGATCACAATGAGGATGAAACTGAAGCCGAATCTGAAGCTGAGACCGAAGCCGAGACCAAGACAAGAATGAGAAGAACAAGTCACAAAACACTGACATGTACAACAGAAACAGAACGCACAAGTATTATATATTATGAAAACTGTGAGTAAGATTTGATTATTTCGGAAACGTAATAGGAAATGGAGAAGATGGCCAGTGTCAAGCTGGAGCTGGCGTTTTACTCTTACTATTATCTCAAAAGCTCAAAAGCTCAAAGGGAGAGGATGAGAGGAAACTAACTGTAATCGTGTCATTCCTCATTCCTCATTCTTTATTCTTCATTCCGCATTTCCAAAGTGTTTTCTCATTTTTCTTCTCAAGTTTTTGCCATACAAGTCTTAAATTCTAAATGTCTCAAAGTGTGAAGGAGGTTAGAGGTTCGTCCGCATATACATAAAATATGCAATAATAATTGAGTATTATTTTAGAGGAAGAATCAGAACAGAAGTATCAGTATGTACAATGTACATTGTACATTGTACATGGCAAGTCGAATGGAGGAACAGAAGACAGAGGAAGAGTTGCGATTTAAGAATACGGATATTATCATGACTTGAGAAAATGGTATCACAGACGTTTGTAAGTGGCCATGGCCATGTGGTTTGTGTGATTTCCTCAATCACTCACACATTTTCTTCCTCCACATCCTCTCTCTTTTGCATATACACATACACATTACACATATTTCACAATACACACACAAGTTTGAAGCTTGAATCTTGAATCTTCAAATTCCTTTTTCACAAAATTTGGAATTCTAGTCCAGTTTTCACACAGAATCCAGTGCTATTGATTATGGAGTATTGAGTATTGGCACTCTCACTTTTTACTTTCTTTTTGAAAATAAATTATTTTTATGGGGTGTGGGTGAGTCATTGCAATAACGTGAGGCTTTGCTAAGTGTTAAGCATACAATATAATAAAAAATACTCAGCTTGACAATCCATTTCTAAACTTGGAACTAGGAATTTGGAATAATAAATAATAATAATGAGGATGTGTAAATGGTAAAAAGTGCTTTTCCACTTTCAGCTCTATTTCTATTTCTATTTCAATTTCCATTCCAACTGTTAGTTTTTCTTTTTTTTGTTTGTTATTTTTTTACTCGAACATTTTAAAAGTAAACTTTCATATCAACACTTTTGACTGTTCCACGTGCGTCTTTTAATTTTTTAACAAGTAAAGTACATTCAGATTCACATTTAAATTAAAATTCAGTATAATGTATAATGTGGGGTTGATGTGGAGTGATAAGAGTGACATTTGAGATTTGAGGAACCATCAATTCTTTTACACACACAAATATATTTACAAAAACAAACCACGTGATTTTCTTGTCTTATTTTAACTATAGTTTTTAAAGTTTTCTGGTAATACATCGAACATCGACATGGTCGGATTGAGAGGAAACGAAAATGGAACGTGTAAAAACCAAAAACAAAATCAAAACACCCACAAGCACTCAATATTCAATTCAATCTCTAATCTCGAATAATCTCTATTCCCACGTGTTCAATTAATCAAGTAAATTCTTCAACCCATTTCGTCCAATTTTTCAAGTTTTAATCTAGTAAATTATTAGATTTCCTATTCACTCACTCACTTACTAAATCACTAGGGACACTAGGGAAAACCCAAACCAAAACTCACGAGGTAGGCGAAGGATCAATCAAATGATTGTGAAATATAATTAGAATTATACCACCAACTAAATACTTGCACAAATGCACACACTCACAAACCAGAGGAGGAAAGACAGAGGGAGAGAAACAACACGTACTTAATTTTCCCTTTATGCACTAATTGGCGGGTAGAGGGACCGCAATTTTAGATGTTCTTCGTCAGCAAAAAGCCCAAGCCAAAACCAAAGCCAAAGCCGAAACCAAAACCGAAGTCGAAAGCGGATGAGCAGAACGAAAAAACGAAGAGTGGAAAATCAGGATTCACACTGAGATTTCATATATACACAGAAACAGAGACAGAGAGACACGTGAGAGAGTGATAATATTATCTGTATTCTGTATATGAAGATGTTTTAGAATCACAAGAGGTTTTGAGAGAAACTCAACAAAACTGAGCATTCCCTCGTTTGTCAGAACCAGAGAGGACCCAGGATAAAAGAGTGTAGAGTGGAGACTGGAGGAGCCAGGAATCGTACGCGTATCAACTCTTTGTCTACTGATAGAGGAAAAAGCATCAAGCATCAGGGTTTTACAATTTCGGATCCTTTCGGTATCTCACTACACTGCACTGAGCTGAGCTGAGCTGAACTGAACTGAGTTGAACTGTACGTTGTCCGTGATACGTGGCGCTTGTGGAAGGCGGGAGTCAACCGGCCTTTTCCAGCATCATTTCATATTGTACATTGCACAGCATACAGCATACAGCATACGATCACGACTGAAGGCATATGCTTGTTCCGGATGGCACTGGGATGAATGTATACAGTATTGAGGAGAGAGGAGTCAAGTTGACTATTGTGTACAGCACAAAATACAATGCAATACACAATACACGCTGAACACGGAACACGGAACAATTCCTTTACTCTCATACTTTTGTACATACGATTATTATTGCCATTCCGAATTCCGGATTCCGACCAAATTCCACAGCATTTCTAGGTAGTTATGTGTATGAGCCTTCACTTCCCAGTTTCCACTCTCCACTTTCCACACATATGAGCACAAGGGAGAAAGCATTTGAAGGGACTTTTTTTTTAAAGACTCCTCTCCGTCAACTTAACAACAAGGTACAAGGTACTTTGTCCAGTCTCTGATAGATTCAAACTAAACTACATATCAAGAGAAAGTTAAAACCTAAACCCAAGGCAAGTCCAAGTCCAAGTCCCAAGTCCCAAGTTAAAGTCAAAGCCAAATTGAAAGCAGGAGTAAGGAAAAAGTTAAAGAAAGAATTGTTCTGATGACTTCCACTTTTACAGACTATATTTACAGACTGTTTGTAGTCTCATCTGCCTCACTGACTGACTTTCACTATTTCCCCCTTTTTTTATCATCTATTTCTTCCGCAAAATATGTAGGTAAAGTGTACAATGTACAATGTACAGGATACAAAATACATGTACTTTCCCAGTACATATCTCACACGTGATGGATTCTCAACTTTGGACTTTGGCTCTAAATTCCACGAGGAAACTTGATGTGAACGAACTGCTCTTCCGAACTGTAATACCCTCAAATATTAGTATTACCGTCAGTTCCCAATACATATGTACAATGTACATTGTATATTGTACATAGACTATGTAACACAGTGCATAGTCTATAGTCTATATTCTATATCCATTTCATCACCAAATTCAATATCCAAACTATAAGTAGTTCTTCCATCTTCCACAACGCAGCAATAATCTTTCAATATATATGAAAGTTTTCCGCATGTCCTTTGTGTACCGGGACCATAGGACATAGAGTTGTGTTTCACAGAGCAAGAGAGATGAGTCTAGTTCAAAGTATAAACTGCCCACTGTTGACTGTCCATTGTCCAATGTACATATGGGTATAGTGATTAGTTTTTAGCCAGGCTCACTGCTGACTAGACAATGACAATGATGAAACCACAGACCACAAAAGAGATGAAAAGGGAGTGTTGGAAGCTGGAAACTGGAAAGTGGAAGGCACGCGGGAAAAACTAAATAATATGACATTGATAGAGTGAAAGGATGAAACATGTATGTGTAATGTATAATGTACATTGTGCACTAAGGATTGCGAATGAATGATTGACCAAAATCAATGTAACATGACGTATGGCGTATGGAATGGTAGTCCGATACCGATAGATCAAAAAAAAACTCCTACAGAATCTTTAAACCAACTTTTTACATGGAATAATAGCATAATATATTATAACATTCCTCGTGCCATCGGCAGTGGAATGGGCTTTTGAGGTTCTAACTCAGAAATCAAAACTCAAAACTCAATAATAATTATTATTACCTTTGTTTTATCCTTTACGCACATGTTTTCCCTTTTGAATTGGTGCAAACGAAATTTGTGGATTTATGATTTATTTAGAAATCATTCAGAAAAAAGCAAAAAAGCAGGGATTCACGATTTATGAATAATGCGAATATCTATACGCTCAATTGTGTTTGTGTGTCAAGAGTCAAGAAGAGAAGAAAGTCCATTGTTTTTCATTCTAAATCACTAGAACAACCAAAGACCCTAAACCACGAACCAAGAGAACAACATCAAGAGAAAAGACGAGAGACTGGATCTAACTAAAGGTTCAAGAAACCAGAAGTACTTGTATACATACAATTTTTGTGAACTTCTTGCGTTTTTATTCTTTTTGTTTTTCCTTTTTCTGAATTTTCCACATTTTCATCCCTGTTTAGATTCGGATTCGGAAAGTTGAAATGTTGACATGAGAAAGAAGAAAAGAGTCAAGTATTTGCAAATAAAGGAGAAAGGGAAAGTGGGTTGTTGGAGCTTCTTGTGGATGTTGATGTTGTTGTTGTTGTTGTGTTGCGTGGTTCAACAAAGTCAATTCAAGTGGTCGTTTTCGTTTTCGTGCTGGTGCTCTGTATTTCCCCATTCTATACATATTTTTTCCGTGTCTGTCCAATGGAAAAATTCCATGTGTACATTATATTATACATTATATGTTATACACACACACGACAAAATAGACAATAGATAGACAATGTGCTCTGTACTACAAAAGAAAATATGGGTAAAATATCTACAAGCATAATACACGACTCTCGCACGAATTCCTTTGTTCATCTTCAAGTCTGTGTATAGTGTACAAGGTACATTGTACCGTGGAGTGTTCATATGTAGAGAGGACTCAAGTCTCCAGAATCCAGAACCCAGAATCCAGAATCAAGAGTCAAGTGAGGTTCTCATGGTGGTTCTATTTCTATTCTACATTCTATAGTTCTGGCTTGGACTTGATTGTGCACCGGGGCAAAGTAAAAGATGTAGAACAAGGATGAAGAAAAAGAGGAAAAGAAGAAGAAAAGATGTTAAAAAGTAGAAAGATGGAAAGGTCGTGAGCACAGCCGGGTTATTTCCTTTATGAAATACTATCCTCAACTTTTCCCAATTACACACTTGCCATCGTCACCATTATTACATTACGCCAACATCAAGATCATGTCTCCACTCTCAAGCCACGACTCTAGACTCAAGACTCAAGTCTCAAGTGCAGAGAGTGCATACAAAAAGGTGAAAGATGTATAAAGAACGAACCAGAAACACAGAGCCAACATCAAGTAAACTATATAATAATATTATATGCACCCACAAGGATGATATCTATAAGTTATAAAATAAACCAGAAAAACACTCGAGAGTTCGCAACTATGGAAAAAATTGTCTCGGGCTAAATGCAATCAAGTCTTTTTCATATTCCTGTATTATTCCACTCTCTTTAAAATGTCACTCATCAACAAGAGGACAGAAACTCCCAGAATCTCCATCCACCATCCACCATCCTCCATCCTCCTTTCTCCACCATCCCCCATTATACATTAAATGCGTATTACGTATTACGTATTATACAATGAGAAGGAAGGAGAGAGGAGAGAGAAGTGAAGTTGTACATTGTACATTGTACAATGTACAATCTTCCACTGAGACAATAATAAAGATGATAATAATAGAATAACTAAAGACACACTTGTCCCACAATAAAGTCCAATTTACTGCACTTACAATTCACCTTATAGCCATGCATAATCCATATACAATATACAATGTACAATCGAGTGTCATATTATGGTCATGCATACTAAGAATAATGAAAAGTGCTTTCATCCCTTATTGTTCTTTATGGGATTTGTGCGGTTCTTCATTTCAGCAATGTGTCCCCTATTAATAAAAAATAATAGATGTGAACTACTATATACTATCTACTATGTATTATGTATCATGTATCTATTCCACATTCTACTGCTCTTTTGTCCTGTCCCAATAATAATAATAATAATAAACTAGTCCGTTGTGAATCCCTTTTGCCCATTTATTTAGCATTAAACTTGAATTGGATTAGATCATTTCATTTATTCTGAATGTGTTAAATGTTGACCATTCACACTCACACTGACACTGACATTCAAGGAGGAAGGAGACGAATAAAGAATAATGGTTCCTTGTCATTTCATCAACATGAAAATGGACGACTTTCATTATTTTACCATTTTTCTAAATACAAAATATCCCACATTTTGTACTTGCCATTTAAAAATTACACAAGCCAATGTAGTGTGAAGTGACGACAGTCCTTTTTATACAGTTCCAAAGAAAAAGAAAAAAAAGCCTTTGCGTATTTTTTTTAGGAGGAATGTCTCATTTTAAAAAATTGAGATGCTTGTTTTTGTTAGCTTGTAAGTTGTAAGTCCTTGCAGTTGAAATTAAATTTCCTTCCTGTCTTTCTTTCTTTATACTCTTTACTACACACTATACATTGTACGCATTATGCATCACTTCTCGCTCATCATGTTTTTGAAGAGGTTTTCATGTACATTGTACAATGTACAATCTACACATTTTTATGACCCCGCTCACACTTTCTCCCCTTTATTGTGTGTCATGTTTTCTTTTGAATCTTTTATTTAGATTTGGATTTTAGAATTCTGAAAAGGTCCCCGGATTTATTTCCTTCAAGTGGAAGATAAACAAAAAAAACAACAAAGCTGTAGCACTGATTGCATAACATAAGTGTAAAATTTACAGGATGTTCCAAAGCAATGTTAACAAGTTCAATTTCGTGGTTTTGGGGAAAAGGCTTTGGAAAACTGGCGAGTTTTTTTTTATAAATATCATTGATGGTCATTTGAACAACCCTGTAAACTGTAAACTAAATTTCTTTGTATACGTGTTTGTTTTGGTTTAGTTTACTTTTTACTATTTACTATATTTTTGTCCTCTCGGTCACACACAAGACACAAGAGACGAGAGAAATCTCCTTAACCACGTCTATAATATATTTGACATCTTGGGATTTGTGTACAAAGTTCCCACATGCACAATTATTTACTTATACTTTCTAATGCTTTTGTGGTACTTGAAAAAACTGAATGCAAAGTACACACATTCAAAGTCCAGCATTAAAAAAAGAACCAGAACCAGGAAATAGAGATCAAGAATCAAGAGAAGAAGAAGACGACGAAGAGGGAAATGCTTAAATAAATGGCGTGTATAAGTAGAAGAAGAGAGGAAAAAATTAATGGATTGTTCGTAGTAGCGTAGGTCACGTTTATCTTGTGCCTGTGAGTACTGAGTGTACACTGTACATTGTACATATGTAACGAAAGGTAGATATTCGATAGGTTGGGCGAGCCCTAAAGGCTATTAAGAGATGCCTTAATGTTCTGTTCCACGGTCATATATTATGGAAACTTCATGTACATACTCTGGTATCTGGTATTTACTATTTACTACAGGCTATTACGTGTACCCTGTACAATGTACAATGTACAAGTCCATCCATTTATTCATCCGCCTGGAGTGAGTACACAAATACAACTTAATGTGTAAATTTGTGTGTGTAATGTGTGTATTGTGTATGTATATCAATCGCCTCTTGTCTCCCTATATATATATATATCTATATCAATTGTTACCCAATTCCGATTCCGACTCTGAAATTCTCAATTTGAAATTGAGAAAGGGTGGGTGCGAGGTTGGAGGTTTCTGGAAAGAAGAAAACTCACATAGTCAAATGGTGCCTGAACAAAGTACAAAGTACAGAGCACAGAGTTCGGTCAGAGTGAGTCAAGTCTAAGTTCTAAGTTTCAACTCCTGGCATGGCATGGCGTGGCATAGCATGGCATGACAGAAGGAAGAAAATACTCTTCTTCACTTCTTGAGAGAGTCTGAATTGTACATTACACATTACATTCTTGGATAATTCACACACGGTCATGCCTACGCATACATTTCCTACAGCCCACACAATACAATACAATGTACAATATACAAGAGACAGATGAGCATTGAGCATTCTCCCTCCGAGTCACGTTTCCTACTTTCTCACTTGGTGTTTTGTACACAAGCAGTATGTGTATGTGAACAGTTAGTTCTAGATTCTAGATCCTAGATCATAGAGATGCATAAGGATAACGAGTTAGATGCCCGTTCAATTTCTAATACTCGGAAAAATGTCACTGAAGCTTGAAACTCGGCTAGATTTCTTCCTTTTGTGTGTTTACATCCAGTCTCCAGCACCAGTGCCAGCAACCAACAATTGGGAGATCCACATTCAGGATCCAGCAAATCATGCATGAACAAACAGAAATCCCGGCTCCATCTCTCACAGTCCGGAATCTGGAATCTACAATCTCAAATTCTCAGGCATCATCTCTCCAGATTCCAGATCACAACCGTTCAAATCTCTCATATCCACAATCCACCCCAATACCAAATAAATTCGTCACTTATATGCTTCGGAATGCCGCCATCAGAAAGGAAAAAGCCGAAAGCAGATAGCAAGTACCCTACTTAAAGTGTAGGTTTGGAGTTTGGAAGAACAAATTGAATTTGGTCCTGTTTCGTAAGATGGAGTGAGAGTTTTTTCATTTAGTTATTCATTCATTCATCCAGAGAATCCAGAGTGACTGACTGTTGACTGTTAACTGTTGACACCAAAAACGAGATGAGACGATGATAGGAGCAAAGAGTGTTAGCCGTTTAACTTTTGTATAAGTTTTATAAATTATACGGCGCACGGTCGGTATTGGAATTTAATTGAACATGTTCAATGTTCAATGTTCAACGTCCAAAGGTCCACTGACCGCTTAATGGACATTGTACATTGACCCATTTCGTGGGAAATGGTAAATCACAAATCACGTAAATAGAAGAAGGATAAAAATTCTCATTTTGTGAGAATTCTGTGCATTTTTTGAGAAAAATCTGAGTAAGCTCATGATTCATGATTCATGATTAAAGTCATGCTTCAACCCTTCAACTTTAAATTGATTCACCAATCTATATACGGTGCCTATATACATGTAGGTATAGGTATCAAGTATCAATGATACTGGACGAGGTGATTTTCATTTGATTGTAAAAGCACAAAAAATGACCATGTACAATGTACATAGTACATACATGACCAATGACCATAAACCATAAACTAGGAACAGACTACGACTGCATTATCTGGAGAAAATGAATCGCACCTTATCTGAATAAAGACATGATAATTAATTGGATTTCATTTCAGTCCACGGAAATTCATTCATCTTTGTGGCTTTGGCTTTCACCATCTGTCTATTGTCTAGTTTCTACTTTCCAGTTGAATTCTATCAAACCATGAGTTTATTATGTATTATGTGTTATGTGTTTCTCCCTCAATTGGGATTCCTCGTCATTCTGAATTCGTCATTCCTCATTCATTACATTCTCTTATTCTCTCTCCATTTACTCTTTGTTCTCTGCCTGTTTTCTTAGAATCTCATGTTCATGATTGAACAAGTCCATAAATTTTCTCTTACTTTATACATGTATAACATAATTGAGAAATGGAAGGAGAATAAGGGATTTAAGATTCAAGAGAATCTCATTTACTCTGTTTTCTTGACTCATGAATCTCAAGATCGTTTATTATACTTCTAAAACCAGAACCAGAATCGGATTTTAAATTGTAATAATAATAATAATAATAATCATGCTGTAACTCGGTTACAATTCCGTATTTGTGTGAATATAGTTATTCCCAAAAACCAAAAATAGAAGCTCATTGATTTACCATACTTCTTGTGTTTGGACCATTACCGATTATTTGTGCCACAAGCCACAAGAATCAAGAATAACATTTGAATTTCTGGTTTCTGATTTCTGAATGAATCAGCTCAAACTAAATTAATGACCTGCCATCAAATAACTTGCATTCTGCAATGTGTGTAGTGTGTAATATAAAATATAATCTATAATCTATTCATGTGTAATGTGTAATGCATAGCAAAAACTGAACAAAGAAAGTAACAGAATGAGAAATGGGAATGGAAGTTAAATGACTACTCCTCAGCGCCATTCATTTGGAATCACAAAATGTAGGTCAGGAACTAGGAGGCAAAAATCTAGAGGCTAAGTGGAAGGTCGGAAAATTTTATAGACTACTGAGTACTGAGTACTTGGTCACTGATAAAAATGTTGTGACTGGGGACTGGGGAGATTTAGTATTAAAATCCATCCCTTTTAATTACAAAACAACAAGTATAATAATCATTGTACACTTTCATTTGACTTAATTGTGATGAAATGAAGCGACAAGAAATTTTATGTCCTAGACTCTAGACTCTAGACACTATGAACAAAAATAAGACGGGAGTGATTGTATCAGGTTTCTTAAAATTTGGAACAACTCATTTAAAGTTTTGTTGTGAATGCATCTCTATTCAACTACTCGAAGACTCTAAACTCGACATACACGTTTAGAGCTTGGAGTTGGAAGGTACTCTTTTTTACCACCATCAAGATTCTAGATTCTAGAATCTAGATTCAAAGATTCAAGATAGAGCAGAGAGCAGACGATACATGAAGATAGATGTAGAGAAATAAATAAACAAACAAACTCAGGAAAAGAATAGGACGCATTAAAGTCTCATTGGTAGCATTAATGAGGAGGATTTATTGGTGCCTCTCTCTCTCTCTCTATCTGCTCTCTGGAAAGGAATTCGAAAAGACCCATGTATAAATTGTTTCAATAGGACCTCGACGCTTTTCCTCTAAAACTCTAAAACTGTCTCCAATCTCCAGCCTCAAGTCACACTTGCACTTCCGTTACACTTAAACTTAAACTTACGGTTTACTGTTTACGGTTACATGTTACACGTCTCTCTCTTCTCTCTGTCGTCTGTCTTTGTATGTTCATTCCCTATTTTATCTATCTATCTATCTATCTCAATTCTCAACTCTCCCTTGTGTTTTTGGTGACTTTCTCTTTAACTTTTATTTTGTCTTCTCCTCCCTCCCCTCGTTGAATCGTTGAATTTCATTTCAGTTCAGTGAAATGGGAATAGAAAGCAGTGAAAAACTGGAGCATCTTTACTCTTTACATTTTACATCCCTCTATTGTCTCCTTTCTACTTTCTACTGTCTACTTTCGCCTGTGCCTTGCACTATTGTGTATACAAGTATTTTCTCTGATTTGAATACTCTCAATTTTATTCAATTCATTTACTGTGCACTGTGCACAGTGCACAGATATCACTATCACATAAAATGTTTCTGTTAAATAGATCGAAAACTGTAGCATATGCCTGTGCTTTTTATAGACTTGTGTTCTTTTCTATACAAGACACAAGTACTTTGGGAGTAGGAAACTTGCAACAAGATAAATAGTACAGGGAGCCAACATCTATTTATGTACTGTATACGGAAACAAGTGAAATGCTGGAGCTGGACTCAACAGAATAGAATATGAAAAAAATGCAGGGGCAAGATCAAGAGTCAGAATGATAGCTGCTATCGGATCGGTTGGTTGGTTTTGGAACAGAGTTGGAAAAAAATAAACAAGAAAATTTATTGTGAGCATCTACTCCTTTCCAAACCAAACCAACCCGAATCATCCAAGTAGTTGCATGAAGAGGCGGGGTAGAAGTAGGAGTACCAGAATCAGAACCAGAAACAGCAGTAGCGTTTAGGCAAGTACATGGTACAAGCAAAAATTTAATTAAACCACCACCACCGACAGAAATCTAGTGAACCACTAGAAAAGATTCATTCTTCTTTTTTTTCAACATGCTCTTTGCCTTTACATCCATTGAAATCACTCTCCTTCTCCTTCTGCTTCTCTATAGTTATGTACTGTACAGAAAAGATAGGATTCTAAAAATACATACAAACAAGCCTAGTGTTGTTTTCAAAGAAGAGGGAAGATAGCTTTACACTTCGTGTACATTATATTAAATATATAGGGAACAAATAGCATGCATGCCCAACGCACAACACACTGAATGGGAATAGAGAATGAAAAGCTGAGATCTATCCATCCATTCATTTTCAAAGCATGGACCAACATCCAACATTCGATTGTTTCTCATTTTATCTGATATAATATTCAATGTATTACATTTGAAATATGTACAATGTACAATACTTGAGTATGAGGACAGATAGCTACATATATGTATAACAGAGTACTTTTTGATATCATGAGCCACGAACCACGAACTTCCTATTCCATATTCCATATTTAGACAATTCTCATTTGAAGTCATTTGTAATTTGACACTCTCAGCATAAAACGTAATACATGTATATGTACGTAATACTTTCTTTTGGCTGGGACTGGCAACTGACAACTGAAAATCATAATAATAATCATGCATCGTGACGATCATTATGATTATGAGAAAAGTTTCATATAGCTTTTCACTTTTTGCACACATTTATTCACATTATTATCACTCTTATCGAGACTTCCTACTATGTTTTATATTCATATTCATATCCATATTGTCATTTGCTGAAGAATCCGACACCAGACTTTGTCTATAGAATAAGTATAGGATAAAAATAAAAATTGAAGTTTTGGAAATCCCATTCACTCTAACATTTTTGATGTACTGATTCACGCTCATATCACATTTGAAACAAAATGTGATGAGAATTCTTTTACACATTTTTGCTCATATATATAAGTATACTTGTATTCTCATATATTATTCTCATTCTCAATTATGTACTCGCGCTTGCAACAAAATGAATGAATTCGCCATGTGTGAAATTGTAGTCAGGATTTCATTATTTTTTTTGCAAACGTATAATAAATTTTTAAATTTTAGACTTTTTATTATATAAAAAAGGAATTATTATTATTATTCACAAGTTTAAAAGAATTCCACATTTCACATGCTAAAATTCTTGTAGTATCCTTTAATTTTGTGTATAGTTACATCTTGTACTTTGTAGAAATTCCATGCTTCAAAATTTTATCATAATAATTAATAACATATTTCACGTCAATTCTGTCATTCATCTGTGTTTTTTTTTCAAACTGGAATTTCATTATTTAACAATACTAATAATTAAAATGAAATGGTCGATTGATGAAAGCCTAAGAAATATGGAATGGACAAAGATTCACATGGACATGACATTTATTACACTTTAATGTCGAATAACTTTTCATTATCATACATTCCTAAATCACTAGTTGTTTTTGATCTCGGCAAGAGGAGAAGACGGCACACATAAACAAACAAACACTCTCATAAACTAAACAATATTGTACAATTAAATAAATTAAATGTCAAATTCACCCACATAACACGCGCATCAGTAAGTGTGTACATCTAGAATATTTAATATATACGAAAGCTCGTACTATTACAATAATAATAATTATTATTATTATTTTTCTTATTATGTGCATTATTTGTATTTCATAATTGAATTCTCTTTCTGTTTGTGTGTTTTCAATTTTGAATCTCGTCTGACTACTTGCGGCAATAAAATGTATGTCCATGTATAAAATACGTACATATATGGAATTTTATTCCTATTCTACATTATTCGAGTACTCGTCTTCTTCTTCCACAGTACCAATAAATAAATCATGACTTTTATGAGTATGACTTTGTCTGCGCATAATATAGTAATCAGTACTAAACAAAAAGTACATAATATGTGTATATTCCTTAAATTAAAAGTTACAAACTTATTTTACATGAATGAACAATTTTTTCTAAACGTACACTTGAATTTGAATTCGAATTTGTGTTCATAGTTCAAGGTCGTTGAACTTTAGAATTTCCAGACAAGTTTTAATTGAAATAGGAAATATGCATATAACATAGTTATACTACAGTCCAGAACTTAAACCTTAGATAAGGTCATATGACTTTATTTCGAAAACAAAGTCATATGACTCTGTTTCAGGTTTCGCGACTTTATTTCAAGTCGTATGACTTTGTTTCAGGTTTTAAAAGTGGGCGGAGCTACGCATTTTTTAGAAAATCGAAAGGGACACTCGTAATTTTGAGGGGACACTCATAATTTGATATGAAAAATGTAGTGCACAAACCCCTTCACAATTGGTGAATGGGAAACGAAAATCGGGAATGGATTTGGGGGTCATTTAATCAATTGAAATTTTGAAGACCTTATTTCAAGTCATATGGGCTTATTTTTGATCCTTGAAAAAACTATCATAAAACGTGTACAATACATGTAAAAATACGCTCAAATCATTAAAATAAAATTTCAAAAATCATTACCTACATAATTTGTACGGTGAAAAT